>BTHU01000004.1:56917446-56989229 GCA_036184795.1 Tokudaia tokunoshimensis | reverse complement strand
CCTCATGGAGCTTTCTCCAAAGCTGACCACATACTCAATCACAAGGCAGGTCTCAACAGATAAAAGAAAACCAAAATAACTTCCTGCATCCCATCAGACTACCACAAATTAAAGGTAGATGTCAATAACAACAGAACAACAGAAAACTTACCAACCATGGAAACCAAACAACACTCTATGTAATAAAATTATGTCAAGACAGAAATGAAGAAATTAAAAACTTGAATTTAATAAAATGAACACATAGCATACACAAACTTAGTGGACACAATGAAAACAGTGGTAAGAGGAAATTTCATAGGACTAAGTTCCTCTCTCTCTTTCTCTCTCTCTCTCTCTGGATAATTTTCTCAATATATACCAATTACTGAACATAAATTAACATCAAATAAACAACTTCAATAAACACAGAGTCCTACTGAAATAGAAGGAGATTATAAAATTCTCTCATCACAAAAACCCAAGCTAGATTAGAACGCGAGGGATATACCTAAACATAATAAAGGCAATTAGATATAGAGCACTTCAGAGCAATTCCACTAAAATCATGAACAAGATAAGGATATCTACTATCGCCATATATAGTCAATATAGTACTTGGTGGTTTAGCTAGAACAGTAAGACAATCAAGGAAAGTCAAAGCGATACAAATTGGAAGTTCACTTGCGCGCCGCGGAAGAGGAGTCCAGTAAGGCTGCCGCACCACGCGCCCCGGTGCACGGACTCCAAACAACACAAATCTGGAAGAAGAAAAAAACCACTTGGCCTGGGTGTCCAGGTTGTTGGGACAGCCAGGCTCAGAGACAGACAGGCATAATATCGCTTAGGTCTCAGGCAGCTTGTGTGTAACCTGCTCAAAGAGCTGGGCAGATCTGCAGTAACCAGCGCGCCAGCTCTGCTGTGGGACTTCTGCCTTGCAGAAGGACCCCCCCTCCCCTGCACTGGGCGGGAACCTACCATCTTCCCTTTGATGACCTCTGTTCCGGGATCTACCGCACTGAGGAGACAGGTACCCAGGTTCTCCCCAATAAAACATCGCTTGGACAGGGCCTGTTGGGGCTTCCATCTGCTCCCAAGAACTGGACAGCGCTGTGGTCTTCTGGACGCCAGCTCTGCTGTGGGCCATCCCCCCTGCAGGGTGACCTGCTCCGTCGCTGAGAGAGTGCAGAGTGCACTCCGCCATCTTTGCTCCAGTGTCCAGGTAGTTGGGACAGCCAGGCTCGGAGACAGACAGGCATAATATTGCTTCAGTCTCAGGCAGCTTGTGTGTAACCTGCTCCAAGAGCTGGTCAGGTCTGCAGTAATCGACGCGCCAGCCCTGCTGTGGGACTTCTGCCCTTCAGAGGGACGCCCCCTCGCCCTCTCCCCCGGAGAGATCACACACCCCTGCACAGGGCAGGAGCCTACCAGACTCCCTTTGGTGACCTCTGATCCAGGAATCCACTACGCTGAGCCTTTGGATGTGCAGGGACTCCCCAATATAACATCTCTTGGGGCAAGGCACATCAGGGTTCCAAAGTCACTCAGGAGCAGGGCAGGCCCCAGAAATCAGTGCCAGGGGAATCCTGGTATCCAGGGGGGCCAGAAATAGCTTTCCAGTCTCACAGGAGGTCCAACCAACAGCCAGTGGCAGCAGAACCAACTAACACCAGAGGTAACCAGATGGCAAAAAGCAAACGTAGGAACATTATTAACAAAAAGCAAAGTAATATGGCACCATCTGAACCCAACTCTCCAACAGCAGCAAGTCCTGGATACCCCACCACACCCGAAAGAAAAGATCTGGATTTAAAATCACTTCTCATGATGCTATTAGAGGATCACAAGAAGGACACAAATAAATCTAATAAAGAATTACAGGAGACCATGAATCAAGGGTTAGAAGCCCTTACAAAGGAAACACAAAAATCGCTTAGAGAAATGCAGGAGAACATGGATCAACAGATGGATGCCCATAGGGAGGCAACACAAAAAGTGCTTAAAGAAATGAATCAATGGGTAGATGCACTTTCAAAGGAATCACAAAAATTGCATAAAGAAATGCAGAAGAATATGGATCAACAGATGGATGCCCATAGGGAGGCAACACAAAAAGTGCTTAAAGAAATGAATCAACGGATAGATGACCGTAAAAAGGAAACACGAGAACTGCTTAAAGAAATGCATGAGGCAATGGATCAACAGATGGAAGCCCATGAGGAGGAAACACAAAAATCGCTTAGAGAAATACAGGAGAACTTGGGTCAAAAGGCAGAAATCCTGAAAGAGGAAATGCAAAAATACCTTAAAGAAATACAGGAAAATACAAACAAACAAGTGAAGGATCTCAGCAAATCCATCCAGGATCTAAAAAAAGGAAGTAGAAACAACTTAGAAATCACAAAGGGAGACAACTTTGGAGATAGAAAACCTTGGGAAGAAATCAGGAGTCATAGATGCAAACATCAATAGTAGAATACAAGAGATGGAAGAAAGAATCTCAGGTGCTGAAGATACCATAGAAAGCATCGACTCAACAGTCAAAGAGAATGCAAAATGCAAAAAACGTGTAACCCAAAACATCCAGGAAATCCAGGACACAATGAGAAGACCAAACCTAAGGATTATAGGTATAGATGAGAGTGAAGATTTGCAACTTAAAGGGCCAGTAAACATCTTCAACAAAATTATGGAGGAAAACTTCCCTAACCTAAAGAGAGAGATGCTGATGAATGTACAAGAGGCCTACAGAACTCCAAACAGACTGGACCAGAACAGAAATACCTCCCTTCACATAATAATCAAAACATCAAATGTAATAAACAAAGAAAGAATATTAAAAGAAGTAAGAGAAAAGGGCCAAGTAACATACAAAGGAAGACCTATCCAAATCACATAAGACTTCTCCCCAGAAACTATGAAAGCCAGAAGATCCTGGGCAGATCTCATGCAGACACTAAGAGAGCACAAATGCCAGCCTAGACTACTATACCCAGCAAAACTCTCAATCACCATAGATGGAGAGACCAAGATATTCCATGATAAAACCAAATTTTCACAATATCTTTCCACAAACCCAGCCCTGCAAAGGATAATAGGTAGAAACCGCCAATACAAAGAGAGAAACAACACCCTGGAAAAAAATGAGATAGTAAACTTCTTGCATCAAACCCGAAAGTAGATAACCACTCAAACATAAAGATAGCGTCAAGAATGGCAGGTGGCAATAATCACTATTCCTTAATCTCTCTTAATATCAATGGTGTCAATTCCCCAATAAAAAGACATAGACTAACAGACTGGATACGTAAACAGGACCCAACATTTTGGTGCATTCAGGAAATGCACCTCAGTGTCAAAGACAAACACTACCTCAGAGTAAAAGGCTGGAAAATAATTTTACAAGCAAATAGTCCCAAGAAACGAGCCGGAGTAGCCATCCTAATATCAGATAAAATTGACTTCCAACCTAAAGTCATCAAAAAAGACACAGAAGGACACTACATACTGATCAAGGGAAAAATCCACCAAGAAGAACTCTCAATTCTGAATATCTATGCTCCAAATGCAAGGGCACCCTCATTCATAAAAGAAACTTTACTAGAGCTCAAATCACACATCGCACCTCACACAATAATAATGGGTGACTTCAACACCCCGCTCTCTGAAATGGATCGTTCAGGAAAGCAGAAACTAAACAGGGACACAGTGAATCTAATTGAAGCCTTGGAGCAAATGGAACTAACAGAAATATATAGAACATTTCATCCTACAGCTAAAGAATACACCTTCTTCTCAGCACCTCATGGTACCTTCTCCAAAACTGACCATATAATTGGTCACAAATCAGACCTCAACAGATATAAGAAGATAGAACTAATCCCATGACTCCTATCAGATGACTATGGAATAAGGGTGGTCTTCAGTGGCAGCAAAAACAACAGAAAACCCACATACACATGGAGGCTGAACAATGCTCTACTCAATGATAACTTGGTCAAGGTGGAAATAAAGAAAGAAATCAAAGACTTCTTGAAATTTAATGAAAATGAAGGCACAACATACCCTAATTTATGGGACACAATGAAAGCAGTGCTAAGAGGAAAATTCATAGCCCTGAGTACCGCCAAAAACAAATGGGAGACAGCATACACTAGCAGCTTAATGGCAAACCCGAAAGTCCTGGAACAAAAAGAAGCAAATACACCAAAGAGGAGTAGAAGGCAGGAAATCATCAAACTCAGGGCTGAAATCAATCAAGTAGAAACAAATAAAACCATACAAAGAATCAACAAAACGAGGAGTTGGTTCTTTGAGAAAATCAACAAGATAGATAAGCCCTTAGCCACACTAACCAGAGGGCACAGAGACAGTATCCAAATTAATAAAATCAGAAACAAAAAGGGAGAGATAACAGAAACTGAGGAATTTCAAAAAATCATCAGATCCTACTACAAAAGCCTGTATTCAACACAACTAGAAAATCTCGAGGAAATGGACAATTTCCTTGACAGATACCAAATACCAAAATTAAATCAGGATCAAATAGACCATCTACACTGTCCTATAACCCCTGAAGAAATAGAAGTCGTCATTGGAAGACTTCCAACCAAAAAAAGCACAGGTTCAGATGGTTTTAGTTCAGAATTCTATCAGACCTTCAAAGAAGACCTAACAGCAATACTCTTCAAACTGTTCCACAAAATAGAAACAGAAGGAACACTACCCAACTCGTTCTATGAAGCCACAATTACGCTAATACCAAAAGCACACAAAGATCCGACAAAGAAAGGGAATCTCAGGCCAATCTCTCTTATGAATATCGATGCAAAAATACTCAATAAAATTCTTGCCAACCGAATCCAAGAACACATCAAAACGATCATTCACCACGATCAAGTAGGTTTCATCCCAGGGATGCAGGGATGGTTCAATATAAGGAAATCTATCAATGTAATCCACTATATAAACAATCTCAAAAAAAAAACCACATGGTCATCTCATTAGATGCTGCGAAAGAATTTGACAAAATTCAGCACCCTTTCATGCTAAAGGTCTTGGAAAGATCAGGAATTCAAGGCCCATATCTAAACATAGTAAAAGCAATTTACAGCAAACCGGTAGCCAACATCAATCTGAATGGAGAGAAACTTGAAGTAATCCCACTGAAATCAGGGACTAGACAAGGCTGCCCTCTCTCTCCATATCTTTTCAATATAGTACTTGAAGTTCTAGCTAGAGCAATTAGACAACAAAAGGAGGTCAAAGGGATACAAATTGGAAAGGAAGAAGTCAAACTATCACTATTTGCAGACGATATGATAGTATACTTAAGCGACCCAAAGAACTCCACCAGAGAAATCCTACAGCTGATAAACAACTTTAGCATAGTGGCCGGATATAAAATCAACTCAAGCAAGTCAGTAGCCTTCCCATACTCAAAGGATATGCAGGCTGAGAAAGAAGTAAGAGAAATGATACCCTTCACGATAGCCACAAACCATATAAAGTATCTTGGTGTGACTCTAACCAAACAAGTGAAAGTTCTGTATGACAAGAACTTCAAGTCTCTGAAGAAAGAAATTGAGGAAGACCTCAGAAGATGGAAAAATCTGCCATGCTCATGGATTTGCAGGATTAATATAGTAAAAATGATCATCTTGCCAAAAGCAATATACAGATTCAATGCAATCCCCATCAAAATCCCAACTCAATTCTTCGTAGAGTTAGAAAGAGCAATTCAAAAATTCATCTGGAATAACCGAAAACCCAGGATAGCTAAAACTATTCTCAACAGTAAAAGAACCTCTGGGGGAATCAGTATCCCGGACCTCAAGCTGTACTACAGAGCAATAGTGTTCAAAACTGCATGGTATTGGTATAGTGACAGGCATGTTGATCAATGGAACAGAATTGAAGACCCAGAAATGAATCCACACTCCTATGGTCACTTGATCTTTGACAAAGGAGCTAAAACCATCCAGTGGAAAAAACAGAGCCTTTTCAACAAATGGTCCTGGCTCATCTGGAGGTCAACATGCAGAAGAATACAAATTGATCCATTCTTATCTCTTTGCACTAAACTCAATTCCAAGTGGATCAAGGACCTCCACGTAAAACCAGACACACTGAAACTAATAGAAAGGAAACTAGGGAAGAACCTTGAACATATGGGCACAGGGGAGAATTTCCTGAACAGAACTCCAATAGCTTATGTTCTAAGATCAAGAAGTGACAAATGGGACCTCATTAAATCACAATGTTTTTGCAAGGCAAAAAACACTGTTAAAAAGACAAAGCGGCAACCAACTAACTGGGAAATGATCTTTACCAACCCTACATCCGACAGAGGGCTAATAATATCCAATATATACATAGAACTCACGAAGTTAAACTCCAGAGAGGCAAGTAACCCTATTAAAAATGGGGTACAGAGCTAAGTAAAGAGTTCTCACCTGAAGAATATCTAATGGCTGAGAAGCACCTAAAGAGATGTTCATCATCCTTAGATATTAGGGAAATGCAAATCAAAACAACCATGAGATTCCATCTCATACCAGTCAAGATGGCTAAGATCAAAAACACAGGAGACAGCAGTTGTTGGCGAGGATGTGGAGAAAGAGGAACACTCCTCCACTGCTGGTGGAATTGCAAGCTGGTACAACCACTCTGGAAAGTCTGGCAGTTCCTCAGAAAACTGGGCATGACACTCCCGGAGGATCCGGCTATACCACTCCTGGGCATATACCCAGAGGCTTTACCTGCATGCAATAAGGACACATGCTCCACTATGTTCATAGCAGCCTTATTTATAATAGCCAGAAGCTGGAAAGAACCCAGATGTCCCTCAACAGAGGAATGGATTCAGAAGATGTGGTATATTTACACAATGGAATACTACTCTGCAATTAAAAACAATGAATTCACGAAATTCCTAGGCAAATGGTCAGATCTTGAAAATATCATCCTTAGTGAGGTAACCTAATCACAAAGAACACACATGGTATGCAGTCACTGATTAGGGGATATTAACTCAGAATCTCGGAATATCCTAGACACAATTCGCATATCAATAGATTTCCAAGAAGATGGAAGGAGAGACCCTTGGTCCTGGAAAGACTGGATGTAGGGGAATGCCAGGACAGAGAAGTGAGAGGGGGTTGAATGGGGAATAGAGGGAGGGAAGGCGGCTTATGGGACTTTCTTTTAGGGAGGAAACGGTTAAGGGGAAATGATTTTGAATGCAAATAAAAAAAAAAGAATCCCTGGAACTGAAAAAAAGAAAAAACAATTTGGAAGTTCAGAAGTCAAAGTAACATTAATTGCAGATGATATGATAGTATGCATAAATGACACTAAAATTTCTACCAGGGAACTCCTACTGCTAATAAACAATTTTAGAAAAGTAGCTGTAAACAAGATTGTCTTTAAAAAAAATCAGTAGCCCTCCTATATATAAATGATAAATCAACTGAGAAAGAAAAATTATCTAACAAAATAGGCCTCAAACCAAAACTAATCAAAAGGGATAGAGAAGGATACTACATACTCCTACAAGGAAAAACCACCCAGACGATATTTTCTGCTTCATCTTATTATATTTTATCTCATCATGTTTGGATGTTATCTCTTAGAAATCTGTTTTGTTCTAATGAGAGACAGAAATGAAGTATATCTGAAAGGGAAGGGAGGTGGGAAGCAACTAGGAAAATTAGAGGGAGAGGAAGCTATAGTCAGGATGTATTGTATGAGAAAATACTTTTTTTCAGCAAAAAACAAAAAAGGATGTGGAACTACTGCTTAATTACACTCAAAGGGAGTCAACTTAAGAGGAAGCTGACATATTAAAATATTTGAAAAATGGAAGCATAAGGTTAGACTAGAATCATCTTGAATATTTTGTGAATGGTAACAAGGTTCAAAGGTTGCGTAGTAAATGACTTTTGTACTAAGGAAACTGGATATAGGTATAGACTGAGAACTCAGATTTTATGGAATCTCTAAATATTCCCTTTGATTCAACAGGCTGTAGACACACACACACACACACACACACACACACCATCTAGTCAAACAAAAACCATAAATCTGACATACATCAAAAACAACAGAAAATAACATAGAGTATTAAATTGGGTAAAAATTTCTGTACATATAGAATATTGTCAAAAAGAAGTTGAATAAAATTATAACAAATAATTTCTAAATTAGAATTACAATACTGTACAAATTTCCAGAGAATACTATTATGTTTAATATAGATTCTAGATTAATTTTCATGTTTGCTATGAAGTACCATAAACTCTGCAAAGGAGCCATGTCTTAGCTACACAGAGTCATCTAGTAAGCCCTGGCCTCTTCTTGTAGTGTTAAAACACGTGTAAAATAAGGTGTGGTCTTTCATTTTTATGACTCTAGCATAATTAGCCTCTGGGAAACACTCATGTTAGAGGAACATAAAGTTATAGGTAAAATATCCTAAATTCATGGTAAATTCATTTATCTGTACAAGAATATACATATTTTGAACCTGGAAAAAAGGTAGTGTTGTGATTGGTGTCTATGTTTTGGTTAGAGATGAAAGAATTAGATTGTATTAGCTACCACTGTATTTGAGAGTACTTCAAGTAAGGCTTTAAAGATAATCTCAGAGACACTAAAATGCATTGGTTTCTCATTAAGGAAAGAAAACACAGCTCTTCTTAGATTAATTTCATCAAGTTGTGAGCTCTAATTTGAAGCCTCCAGTTCTCTCTGTGTGTCTTTCTTCTGTTTGTAATTTGTGATTACTGGCATATCTGAAATCTATCTGTTGTGTAACTGTGCTTGACATCGTGAGTGGTGCTTGTACCTAGGTCTGTCAATCTGTCACTCGAGTCTGCCTGCCTGCTTCCAACAAAAGGCTTTTTCTCTATTGAACAGCACAGAAAACATGGCTTGAGAAGAATGAGGGATTCTTTATAGAAACCATAAACAGAGTTTTACAAAGGAAGAAACTTTCCTGGCCTTAGCTGACTCTTAAGTACTCTGAAAAGCAAAGAATAAAGCATAGCAGATATTATCCATGTTGCTTGCAACATTTATGATAGATATTTGCTGAATAAAATTGGTTCTAACATGTTGACTGCTTTCAGAAAATGATTACTGTATCACTTACATACATACATACATACATACATACATACATACATACATACATTCATCTGAATAAGAGCCATAGAAAAGGACCTAAGATTAAAGCTATGTATTACCTTAGGTTATGAAAGGTGATTGCATGGGAAATCCAGGCCACCTAAAATTTGTTACACTGTTCTCTTAAAGTAATGTTAAACTTAAAGAGGCCTATTACCCAGTAATATAGTAGGATAATTAAATAGTCCTAAACAATCTCAATGTGCATTATTAAGATTCTTGTAGGGCCTGCTTAAAAAGTCATTGTTTTGGGGTCCAGAGATATTTTCATGTAATTGATTACAGTGACTATCTTGGTATTACAAAATATCCAGAGAAAAGCAATTTACGATGAAAAAAAGTTCTTTTTTGGGTTACAGTTCCAGAGCACTATTGTCCTTAATGACAAGAAAAACATGGTAGCAGTCTCTGTAACAAGAGGAAGACACAGGATAGGAAAGCAGTAAATGGGGAGGGATTATAAATCTTCACAGTTCTGAAAGTTCACAGTGTCAACAGTTGGTGACCACATGCTCTAATACGTGAGACTGTGGGGGAATTTCAAGTGTGAATCAAAACAGTTACTTAACTGAATTATGTCATCCAGTGTTCGGGACAAGTTTTCACAATTTTTAATTACAAAGCAGATTCTTCTATCAACTGTTTATTCATTAGTTTATTATTCTGATATTGTCTATTGTATATGAAATCAAGTTTTATCTGACAAACAGTTTAAACAATTAAACACTTCCTTTACATGCAGTATATGTGTGTGTTTTATTCTTTTTGTAATTTAATTCAGTTTTGACTTCAATGACATTCCTATTTTCTTTGGGATAGTGTATTGTTTAAGGTCTTTCAAATCTGCGTGTTTGAGCTGTCAGGGTATAAATGATTGGCATCTCCCATCATTGATGATTCATTTAATGTTTTGGCATGGCTCATACTGGAAAAACTAGAATTTTAAAAATGTCATGTCGCCTGCCCAGTGTTTCATTTTAAAATATGATGGACTCTAGAATAATGTTTCACAATCAAGGTCAGTTATATTTAATTAAGTAGTCTTCATATCAATTTATGGCAATGGCAAGTTGATAATATTGAAACTATAATCTTATACTCTATGTGGTTTTCACTTCCAATTAGTCAAAGACAATTTTGGCAATAAAACAGAAGCTTGATTTAATCAACTTAAGTGATTATGCCTTAATATTAGCTTCTCCCCCAGGAAGATGCTCTAGAATATAGGAAACCCTTTCCTCTCCACTGTATCTTGCATTCTCTTTTTGTCCTTGCTAATCAAATCTTTTTCTCTACCTTAAATAGCAACTTAAATTGTTCTCAGATGAATTAAACTACAAATTTGATAGTTTTTTTTCTCAAAAATAGCTATCTAAATGAACACTATCAATATGCTATCAAATTAGATCTTAATGCTAGGTAGGAACACACAATATAGGATAAAGTGCTATGTGCAAAAATTCACATACATATGTATACACATATTCATGTGATATATATTATAATAGTTTCACGTGTCTGAAAGTATTATTCTGCTGAATATTACTTAATAAATTTTTTGATTGACAAGAGGAGTGAATAAATCATTTTTATTGATCTATTCAATTATATATTTACCAGATGTGTAAAAGTGAAAACTAAACCATATAGGGAAGAGTGAAAACGTACTGTGAAGATGTAAACTGTTAATAAATGGAAGCTTCTTAAGACAAATAAACTAAATAAGAATGATGGGAAAGGCAGATTTCACCAGAGAATTAATGAGGTTAGGTGTTTTTAATTCAATTGGATGACTTTTCCACTATGGGTAAACTAGACAGTGGTAAGATCATGAATAGAATAACTAGGAACAACAACAAAATCAGACCTTAGTGCTTAAAGCCAAGAGTCTGGAATCCAAGATCTGACATTACTGGCTGATGAGCTTAGTAAGATTTTCCTGTGAGGTTAGTTATCCATTCTCTTTCATCCTCCATTTGCTTCTCTGAAATGGGCAAACATAGTGTTCATGTGCGAAGTGAAAGAGTTAATGTGCACAGTACTCTTAATGTGGCAATATTTCATCTGTAGTTGTAGTTGTCTTTTGAGCATAATCAATTTTGTCTAGCCATATATTGGATCTTCTTAAATTTAATTTAGCCTTAAGGATCATGAGAATTGGTTGTGAGAATATGCATTACTTAGTAGTCTGTCAAGACAAGAATTGGCCCCTATGAAGTCATTTCTCCATTCTCTCCATTGATACTCTACTCTCACCAAACCATCCATGTTATGTCTGCTCTGTTTTGTCAGGCAACTCATCTTGACTTACTTGCCTCCAACAACAGTACAGTTTTCATTTAAATGGACTTCTCTCTGTTTCATTAGGTTTCATTTCATCAGCCAATTCTCTTCCTGGTATTCTTGCATCATCTTCCTAAGAGTGTTTCTCTGCATTTTCTTATTCCCCAGTTCTTTCTTCCACTTTTGCTAGCATCTTTTACTAATAACTTCTTTTCTCTTTCATCCAGACTTAAATATCAGTCTCCTAATGTAAATCTTCCTTGAACATTTTGTAAATACTTAAATAAAACTTCCAATACATTTCAAACTCTCTCTTAATTTTCCTCAAAATCTTATCAATATAATTAAAGCATTATTCTAATTCATGTTCCTCTGTCTTTGTAAAGATCCATTGTCTACTGTATTTACAAAGGTTTCCAAATATCGTCTGGGATACAAGTTTACCCTTATCTTATGTGAACTACACAGTGATTATTGAACTTGTAACTACCTTAATTCATGCTTTACTTTTCCTACTGATGCATTTCTTATTTGTCTTACATAATTCAAACACCGAGCGTACTATCTGAAGAAAGTAATTATTGCTTTATTGTTTAGTTCTAGCACGTTTAAATGCAAATAAATATAATGAGAAGATGTATTTATAAGAGCCACTGCTGAATATTATAAAATAATATTTAAGAAAAAATGTATATAACATCAAAATCACAAATGTCTTGCTTGTGCTCTTCTTATATATAAAAATTTTGAGTAAAACATTTATGAATTAGTGTCTTGATGAAGTGTGAACTAAGGGAGGTGGTAACTGTAATCACTATTTCCTTCTAACTATTTGTGTCTCTTAATGGCCAAACAATAATTGAATCAGTAACATGGCCTATTAGTAAGTCATGTAGGGCTTTGTTGCTGCTGTAATATGAGAACAGTACAGACAGATGTACCTTAGCAGTACTGTCTGCCCAGGAAGTGTTGCAATAGTGAGACTTAATTTCCTAAGGTATAAAGCTGTGCATTCTGGGAGCATACATCATTTACCTCTTTTTATTCTTTCATTGACTTTTAAGCTTTATCTGTGTTAATTCAAAATTATTCTCTAAAGAGCTCCCATAATCATGGATTCCTATTCTAAATTTAAATGATTATTATTAATAATGTATCTATCCATTTCCCTTCACATTATGAATCTAACACATAAAATAAAACAAAATAAACAGCAGGCTGTGTCTGTGTTTTAAACTGAAAGCCCAAGGGGAAAAAAATAGGTCATTAGAAGGCTAGTAGGATTTTCCTTACTCTGTAGGAACATAATTCTCTGTGTTCTGTCACCTTCATTCTAATCCAGAGTTCCAGCTGTTGAATAAATAGAATCGTGACTATCACATACTATGTATTTATGTGTAAAATGGCTTTTCCTATTAAAGTTCAGTGCTTCAGTTGCAATATGCTTTGTTGCACTGCCTGTGAAGAACCCTGCTGGGGTCTGTCTTGATACACTGAAAACACACCTTCCTCTTTCAGATTTCTCTTTAGTGTCTGGGGAATGTGTTATTTCCTTTATTTATTTATTTTTGGCTACAGTTTCCAATGTTTTGACAGAGACACCACCACTTATGGCACTATTGAATGGTTATAATAAAGGATAACGTATAATAATTTTATACCAGAAAGACTATTAAAATGTAGAAAATCACTACAGCTAAGTCAGTATGATTGTGCTGCACTGAGACCTACTTACATGTATACAAGTAAATATTTATCTATTTTGTATTCATAAAGTAAGATGCACTGAAAACAGCATTATTGTAAGAGTTTCTCCTAGATACATTTTAATTTTGGGGCAGAATATACTCCTTCACCTTCATCATGAATAATAAGGCATTATTTTCAATTTGGATCAATATTTAAGTCAAGAATGTTTTCCTATCTGATTACCTTCTTTCTCCTTAAAATTTATCTAAGCCTCTATCAGAAGATATGTGACTTGTAAGAAACATTTTTTTTTTTTGTTTAAGAACCATTTTAATTATTTGGTCTGAATCCAATGATAAGCACACCTTCATTTATAGATAATGTAGGGAAGAACACAGGTTTGAAACATCAAATTACACAAACATGTCATGTTATTGTTAAAAACATTCTATACTTTTCTCAGTATCCATGGCCATAATTCTCCTGCAGATTAAATTTGGATCATAGAGAATTTAATAGAAAGGTATTCAGAAGGAAGAAGAGCTGTTTAAAACTCAGGGAGGGTGGAGATGGAGAGATGGTCCAGCATATAAGGAGCATATAAGGCTCTTCTAAAGGATTAGAGTTCAGTTCTTAGAACTTATGTTGGCAGCTCACAATTATTAGATATCCAAAAATCTTACCTTGAGTCTTTAGGGATCTGTATTTATACATGTACAGACTCCCCATGCATAAATACATAAATTTAATAAGTAAATTAAAAGCCTAGTCTTGAGAGATAAAAGGTAGTGCATTGATACAACCATGGAAAGCAAGCCTATAAGCAATACTCTTCAATGTTTTTCATTTCAGTTTCTGCATCCCTGTTCCTGCCGAGCGTTCTAATTCTGCCTTCCGATCATAATGGACTGCAAACTCTAAGGTGAAATAAACCCTTTCTTCCCTGTATTAGTTACTGGTCTGTTGTTGAGAGATGACACCATGGTCAAGGCAATTTGTTCAACAAAATATTTAATTGGGAGTCTTTCTCACAGTTCAGAGTGTTAGTATATAGTAATATCAGGTAGTCAAGGTGTTGGAACAGTAGCTGAATGCTCACATCTGATTGAACAGTTACAGATAGAGACAGACAGAGACAGAAAGACAGAAACAGAGAGACAGAGACAGACACACACACAGAGAGAGAGAGAGAGAGAGAGAGAGAGAGAGAGAGAGAGAGAGAGAATGAGAATCTAGCCTGATACGAGTTTTTGAAACCTCAAAACCTATTACCAGTAACATACCTTCTCCAAGATGGTCATGCCAACTTCAACAATGCCACAATTTCTCCAAGGCCACACCTCCTAATACTGCCTAAATAGTATATCTGTGGGTAATGAGCATTCAAATATATGGACCTCTGAGGGAGCATTCATTTTCAAACCACCACCCTCACCAAGTTGCCTTTTGTCATGCTGTTAATTACAAAATCAGAATCCTTTCTTTTATGACGCAAATTAGTATCTGGTTGATGTGGTAATTCTGTGACAGACATGAACATGTTGTTTTGGAAGAAGTGTGGACTGGGGAAGTTATTGAGTTCTTAGAAGTTAATATTCTACTATTGTGGGAGATTGGAAGATAATATGGAGAGCAGTGCTGATGATGGAGGTCTGACTTGTGAGCAGAACTATAGGGAGTCAGGGAAGTCATCGATTAAGGCGAGACCACAGTTACAATGTATGCCTTTCTATTTGGATTATGCCAGTGCCATGGACAGTTGCAGCATAAAGCCACCCTTCACCTGTAATATGAGCTATGTATTCTATGGATGACTGAGGAATAGTGCAATTCAATACCCTTGGAATCCAGAAAATTGTGAGTCCTAGAAGTCTGACACTGAATTTTCCATTGTTGAATTTAGTTTTGCTTTAGTATGAATATAACCTTGGCCTAGTTTTTCCCTCCTGAAATAAGAACGTACTTAACTGGGTTTTATTTTGTTTTATTTTCATTTTACAGGAACCCACACCTATGAGTGAGGACCCTCCTGAAGTTCCACCTCTGCTGCTGGGAGCCCAGTGGACTGGAGACCCATCAACCCCTAAAACCCTACCTGCCAAATTTCACTTCCCTTTCAACTGATCCTTTCTGCTGGGACAGACTGCTATTTGGTCTGTTCCCCTGAATACAGAGAAATTTTTAAAGAAAATATACTTTTAAAAATTGAATTTATTTTTTTTAAAAAAACTGTGGGATCTTTAGAGCTATATTATGTTTATATTGAATATTAATAAGTGGTCTTGGGGATGAACAAGAAAGGAAAAGCTAAGGTTCAATAAATGATAGGCTTGCATTTTAAGCTGACAAAGGGTCAACTGTGCTAGTTGACTTTTACCAATTTGATACAAACCTATGCATACTTAGAGGGATTTAAAAATATTTATTCTACTTTTTAGATTATATATAATTAATAATTTCTGTCTTCACTTCCTTCCCTTCAAATCCTCCTATATACCCTTCCCTGATCCTTTTCAAATTAATAAGGAAGAGGGTATCTTAACTCAAATAATTCCTTGATAAGATTAGCATATAGTCACACTTGGAGGTTGATTAATGACTAAGGTGGAAGTTCTCAGTTCGCTGTGAGTAATAATACCCTCGAGAAGGTAGTTTTAGATTGTATAAAAAAGACAAACTGAACAACTCATGGAAAGCAAGCCACTAAGCAGCACTCATCCATGGACTCTGTTTTAATTTCTGCCTCCTGTCTTGTCTTTCTGCCCTGCCTTCTTTTCATGACAGATTTTAATAAGGTGACATAAATCTTTTCCTCTCCAAGTTTATTTTGGTAATGGATTTTATTATAAGAATTAAAATTATTACTACAACATAACTTTTTTATCAACTTAATTACTCAATCCATTCATTTATTTACATGTTCATTTTGGTTGTAACACAGAACTAAGAAGCTAAATTCCATTTTGGTGCTAAGAAATAAATGTCTCACCCAGTTTTCATACTAGTTGATTCTTTGGTCTAAAGAGACATAGTTCGCCTTAACAAGGCCTCTGTTTTAACCTTATTCCATATTGCAAATAATAAGATAATCTCAGTCTGTGTAAAATATTCTTTCATGACTGTTAAGAGGCCAGCCTACAATGCCAATTCTCTTTTAGTGACTGAAAGTCACCATAGACTCCAGTCAGAAAAAGAGACTCTTATCTGATATTTGTCATTCCATATCTTCTACTAGTAGTCTAGTCATTTATGTGAGCACCAGTTTACATCTGCCACTTGCTAAGCCTGACTGCCCATAGGTCAGGATCTAATAACTTTCTGATCTTTTGAAGACAACACCAGGAATGCTCCTCTTCACTGGCATCACTGACTATGGCAGTGAAACTGAAATTGACAGCACAAAAGTAACTACCTTAGGTCACAAAAAACTGCAAGTCATCATAGTATGCATCATTTACCCTTTGCCCAAAGAAGTGGAAGTGGTTCTGTTGCAATCTATCAGCGCCCATAGCCAAGCAGACTTTTGGAATGGCAGTTACAGTCATTGTGTATCCTCTGATGTGGGTGCTGAAAATGGAATCCTGGTTCTCTCAAAAATAATAGTATTTTTAATCATGGAGGGACCTTTCTATCCCCAGTCTAAGTGTTTAAAAGAATTTTTCCTGAGTAAAATCATTCCTTGACAAAGGTAGATATGCATAAAGTAGTTTTAAAAATCTGATAGTTTTAAATGGAGTTACCCTATACAAGGGAAATAATGCACCCAAATAGACACCACATACTGCCCAGTAAAATCCGCAGAGCAGAAATGAGTTATCTCATTTTGGGTCATTGGCCAACTGTGTCCCATAGACTATCCCTGAAACATTACCAGTTATTACAAATTCTATTGGTTATTCCCCACTAGTAAGACCCTCTTGCTGGGAAGATGCCACATAGTAGAATCAAAGAATGTAAAGATATGTAACTGATATTGACCTGAGAGTTTCATTGCACTGGCTAGTATTCATAATGCTAGAAGGTGGTGTGTATGCTACTGGAGGAGGAAAATAATCATAATTCTCGTCTGGCCATGAACCATGTTAGCAATAATAATCACCAGCTCACTAATGAAACAATAGCATGGATATTGTGAGATTTACCACTCAATTTCTTATTAGATTTAAAACACCCTCCTCAAGATAGAACCCATATATGACACTGTCAGTGAGGACAAGATAGGTGCCTCAATATGTCATGGGCCATAGGGAAACCCGCTACTAAAAGTCTTTTAAATGAACATAGAAATAAAACAACTGCTTTCTGAAGGTGGCTTTCACGTCTACATTGACGCCCCGGAGTGATAGTTAACGTGTTTTTTTTTCTGTTAATTGTTGAACCAATAAAGTCTGTGAACCCTAAAAAAAAAAAAGAAATAAAACAACTCCTAATGACAAATGTCCATAGCTGCCTGTATTGTTCCCTCCTTATGAAAGAAGCTTCTTTATGTCATAGATGCAATTAATACAGAAAACCACACAGAGTTAATGTTCAGAAAACAAAAGGCTTTTAAATACTGAGTTCTAAATGTGATGGCTATATCACATTCTTCCTCTCAAGTCACAGAACCTATGAAGAAGAAAGGAAAAAACTGTTAAAGGAGTCAGAGGTAGTAGATGACTTAAGGGAAAATGTTTCTTAGACACAACAGGACAAACACACATACGAACCCATGGAGGATGTGACAACCTTTATAAGACCTACACAGTTCAAGCTTGACAAAATCTCAGCAGGCAGAAATAGAGATGGGGATGAAGTCCTATCCCTAGATAAGGAGCTATTGGCAACTGAGAGTTGCTGTTAAATTAGAGGGTCATTTTTCTTCAAAGGTGTGAAACCTGGTATATTAATCACATTCCAAGGCAGATATCACCTCCAGGACTAGTTGGCCAACAAATTGAACTCTGTACTACTGGAGTAGATAGTGTTTAAGATTATATATATATATATATATATATATATATATATATATATATATACATATATATATGTATATATATGTATACATGTATATATATATATGTATGTATGTATATATATATGTATATGTATATATGTGTATATATATGTATATATATATATACACATATATATGTATATATATGTATATATATATACATGATAGATAGATAGATAGATAGATAGATAGATAGATAGATAGATAGATAGATAGATAGATAGACAGAGACCAATCCTATATATTCAATGCCCAGGGAGACTGAACAGAGCATTAGATCCCTTGGAAATGTAGTTGTAGGCTGTTGTAAGCCACTTGATAAAGGTTCCTAGAACCAAATTCCAGACTTTGACAAAAACAACAGGAAGGTTTTTAAGTGCTGATGAGGGCCACCCCTTTTTATTGCTATTTCTAATTGGAGTTCATACATGTATTAGACTGACTGTAGTTTTGAGAGACAGAACAGAAAAAGAAATAAAAAAAAGATATGAATGTGCTATAAAGAAACAAAATTACTCTTTTCTCTAATTTTTGCAAATGTTTCCTAGGGTCATTATTACTAAACAGTTATAGAACTCTAATGAAATCTGTCAGAAGCTTACCCAGTCAGATTAGCACCTTCCATTTATGTAGTTATTAATTGAGAATGAACACACTTCAGTATTTCTCTTGAGAAAAAGAATTTGCATCTTCAGTTACTGTATTAGGAAGGGTTTCTATTACTGTAACAAAACACCATGAACAAAAAGCAAGTTGTGGAGCAAAAGGTTTATTTGTCTTATACTTCCATATTGTTACACAAAGAAGTCAGAACAGGAACTCGAACAGGGTATAAACTTGGAGATCAAAGATGAAATAGGGGACATGGAGGACTTCTGATTATTGGCATGCTCCCTAGATTGCCAAGCCTGCTTTCTTGTAAAACCCAGTATCTCTAGCTCCTAGGAATCCTACCATGAAAATGGTAAGGACTCTTTACCATTGATCACAAACTGAGAAAACGCCTTACAGATATCATGGAGGTACTTCATTCAGTGAGGTTTCTTCCTCTCTAATGACTTTAGCTGTGTCAAGTTGACATAAAAACAAGCCAGTACAATTGACCTCTTATCAGCTTGACATACAAACATATCATTATTAAGCCACAATCCTCTTTTCTTTTTCATTCCCAAGATAAATAACTCTAAAAGTCCCACAGTCTTTACAAATTCAAACACATTTAAATGTAAGCTCTTTTTAAATAGCCAATCTCTTTTAAAATCCGCTTTTTTTCCCCAAATTCAAATTCTTTCAACAGTATGCTCCAATAAAATACTCTCTTATTCCAAGAGAGAAAAATCAGGGCACAGTCACAGTCAAATCAAAGCAAAACTAAACTCCGTCTGTCCAATATCTGAGTAATACTCATAGGTCTTCTGAACTTTTCCAAGGGGCTTGCTTTACTTTTCTAGCTCTGCTTTTTGTAGTACACATGGTTTGTCTTCTCACCTTGAGAACCATCAGCCGAGATGTAGTATGAATCATGGTGCTGGGTCCTTTCTCACCAATCAGAAACTAGAAAAATGTCCTGCAATGCTTGAGTACAGCCCAATCTTATGGATTTATTTTACTAATTGAGGTTCCTTCCTCTCAGATGACTTTATCTCTGTCAAATTGACATAAAACTATCAAGACATGGGTGACCTCTTGTCAGCTTGACACATAAACATATCACCACTAAGTCAAGCCCTTCCTTTCTTATTTATCCCTAACATCTCATATTAAAAACATAAAGAACTTTATAAGTCCTATGGTCTTTACAAATTCAAACACATTAAAAGTTCTTGTACAATCCTCCCCCAAGCACAGACAGGTCTGTAACAGCAATTCCCTAATTCTGGTACCAATTTGTCAACACTCAATAACTCCAAGACTGTCTTAGTTGGGGTCACTATTGCCATTAAAATACCATGACCAAAGCAGCTTGGGGACAAAAGGGTTTATTTGACTTACAATTCCATATCACTTTTCAACACTGAAGGGAATAAGAAGAGGAACTCAGCCAGGACAGGAACCTGGAGGCAGCAGCCAATGCAAAGGCCATGGAAGAGTGCTACTTACTGACTTGCCACACATGACTTATTCAACATGGTTTCTTATATCATCCAGGAGCACATGCCCAGGAGTGGCACCACCCACAATGGACAGGGTCCTTCCACATCATTCATTAAATTAAAATATGTCCTATAGGCTTACATGGAAGCCAGTCTTATCAAGGAACTTTTTTAAAAATTGTAGTTCTCTCCTCTCAGTTGACTTTACTCATATCAAGTTTACATAAAACTCTTCAGCGCAAAGAAACGGTAAGAATAACAAGTTAGTGTACTGCTTTTGTGTCATTTCAAATATAGTGCATTTCTAAGGCAAATTTTAAGTTACAGGATCTCCTGACATATTTACTCTTCTGCTGCTTTATATACAGTAAGATATTTGCCAAGATCTAGCATGGTGATATAAAGGATACATTGATTCGCTGTGATTTGTAGCTAGGTAAGCATGGTTCTGATTGTATTGCAGTAGCAGAGATACTGCTACTACAATAGCTTTGATGAACTGCCCTGCCTAAGGTTTGAAGAGCCACATCAGTCAAATGGATGTCATTTTGACTGGTTCTTTATCTGACAAGGTATTCCTGCAAGAAATAACTTTACATACAATTTACCTTAGGTAAGTTGACAGATGTATTTATGTAGCAGAAACTAACAACCAGTCAAAACAAAAGTGGGAAAAAAATTCAATATGGAAAATTTGGGGAAAATAAAACAGGTTCAATTCATTCTATAACAACCCAGAAGGAGGTTACATGAAATAATTCTTTCAATACATAGTAATTACCTCTTATTATTTAATATGTTTGTAAACTAAGAACAAATGGAGTCCTCTTATGGAACCCAATACAGAAGTAAATGTGTGTGTACTTTAAGTTTTCAGACACAGTTTTGAATAAGAAATATTAAGCATTTTTTTTCAAATTGGTGCTATAAGTTACAAGAGTTGTTGATAGTGATGCTTAATAGTCATGTTATTAATCTTTGGGCTTTATGTATTCACTGCTATTTAAATTTTATCTCATCTCATTTACAATTGATCTGTATTAAAATAATCCAAGATAATCCAAGTTCATTTATTTGAGTTCCTTTAGTCACATTCTAAGACTTGAAATTCAACAGAAGACTTTGAATTCTCCTAAGCATTGATTTCAGCTCCACTACTAAGTAGTTTTAGGGTCATAATTCATGAATAGAAAATAGTACTTATGGATTATTCATGATTAGAGATCATTGAAGATAGACCTCTCTCTGGTGGAAGGCTTCGGTCCCCACTTAGTGTTTCCCTGTTAATACTAGAAAAGTAAACACCACGACCATTTCTCTTTAGAATATAAACCATCACCCAGAAAGGTGAAGATAATCATGACTTTGCTGAAGTTCATTAAGGGAAAGATACTTCTTCCAGGGCAAGAGAATGGAATCAGAGTTTTACCTCTGCCTCTGGGTAGAGACAAGACATTTTTTATCTTCCCCAAAGATTAAAATATTACTTACTATTGGTTCATTGTCTCTTAAGAGTTGAATCAGCTGGGCCTGTTAATCATCTGACTTTGAGACAGAAAGTCTTATTCAATTGAAGACAAGATATACTGAGGAAGGATTGTTAATCCTCTAATAAGATATTTGATTATCCTTCCTAGAATCCTCTCCTTTGGTACAACATCTTCCAGAGACACCCTCATACTGCACTGACAAAGCTGCCAACCTTTCTAACTCAGAAAAATGTGACTTTCCCTTTCATTGCTTTCTCTTGGATGCTGGCGAAAAGCCTAAACATGTTTTTCCCAACACTGCAGTTTCTTACTCTTTGTCTGAAGTCCCCAATTCCCTTTTACAGTGTAGCTGCTTGAGGATTTCTGCCATTGAAAAAGCTAGCTTTCTTAGATGCTGGCTCAAAAAGGGTATCTTGTTTTATTCTTCTGTTTCATATCCTTCCTCCTGGCAGCTGGTGCAAATTTCAGCCTGCATGCCCTGATGTTTTTCTCAAAAACTTGAATAAATTGGCCTTTCAACTTCTGTCTTTAGTATATTAAAATGTCTTTTATTAAAAAATATAAGAATTCAAAAAGGAACTCCAATTTTCTCTGTAGTATAGACTGTGGTATGTGGTACACATTTGTATTATTCCCAGTCTGTGAATTGTTTGGTAACAAAACACACTGGCATAAAATTATTGGACACATTTTATTAAAGGCGATGCTAAACCATTCAGGGACAAATTATACACCATGAGCTAGATATGATGCAAGATTCTTCCTAATCATGGGCACAGCACTGTGTTTTAATATTTTACAGTTTAGAGTTTGATTATTAATTTTAATTAAAATTATACAAAATTCACCCAATAATATTTTAATAAATTACATTAAGAGTGTTTTAATATTAATCTTAACATTTTGCACAGTTAAAGATTATTAGCTAAACTAATTGCATCAAATTTGCCTCACTTATCGCAAATTCTAATCAATTAAAATGAAAGAAGTTTCAGTCTCATTATTTCGTTAAAGGATACACACATCTTAGGCCAGGAAAGAGGTTCCTTGACCTCATGTGATAGCTTACAACAATCAGTAACTGTGATGTCCTCTTCCGGCTTCCTATGGCAGTGGTCATGCATCCTGCATGAAAACCCATGCAAGCAAAAGACTCACACACATAAAATAAAAACAAAGAATGTTTTTTTCCATTTCTTTTTTGTTTTCTTTTTTTTTTCTTTCTTTTTTTTTAATAGATTATTTTCTATATTTACATTCCAAATGTTATCCCCTTTCCTGGTTCCTGCCCCCCCACAAAAAAACCCCACCCTATCCTATTCCCCCTCCCCCTGCTCACCAACCCACCCACCCCCGCTTCCCTGTCCTGGTATTCCCCTATTCTGGGGCATCGAGCCTTCTCAGGACTAAGGGCCTCTCCTCCCATTGATGTCCAACAAGGCCTTCTTCTGCTACATATGCAGCTGGAGTCTTGGGTCCCTCCATGTGTACTCTTTGGTTGGTGGTTTAGTCCCTGGGAGCTCTGGGGTACTGGGTGGTTCATATTGTTGTTCCTCCTATGGGGCTGCAAGCTCCTTCAGCTCCTTGGGTCCTTTCTAAAGCATTTTTCTTATGGATTTTTAGTAGTTATTTGAGAATTTCACATCATTCTGTGACAAACTTTTTATTTTTATTTATTTTTTTAATTTACTTTACATCCCACTCAGGTTACCACTTCCATACTCCTTCCTCCCTACCCTTCTCCTTTGAATGGGCGGAGGTCCCCGGGTATCCTCTCACCCTGGTACATCAAGTTTCAGTGAGGCTAGTCTCATCTCTCCCACTGAGACAAGACAAGGCAGTCTAGCTACAAGAACATATTCCATGTAAAGGCAACAGCTTTTGTGATAGCCCCGCTCCAGTTGTTCAGGACCTAAAAGAAGACCAAGCTGCGCATCTGCTACCTATGTGCGAGGAGGCCTAGATCAGTCCATGTATGTTCTTTCGTTGGTGGTTTGAGCCCCAAGAGTCCAGGATAAGAACTGGAAAGTGGTGAACTATGCCTGGGCAAAGCCAGAGGAAACTCTGATGGAGGTCAGTAGAGGTACCACAGTGCAGATCTGTCATCTGACCTGGGTATAGGAGCGAAAGACTAAATCGAATCGTCTAGTAGCTGATTCCCTCCAAAATCTCCCTGAGGATAGCCAGAGCCAGCTGGTTTATCTGGTAAAGCAAGTGATTAGGAGTCTTGGGGCCGAAACTTTTTTTTTTTAAATCAAAGGTAGCTAACCTGTTTATTATTGTTTTTTGGTGTGCTTCTTTGTGTGTGTGTGTGTGTGTGTGTGTGTGTGAGAGAGAGAGAGAGAGAGAGAGAGAGAGAGAGAGAGAGAGAGAGAGAGAGAGAGAGAGTTTTAAACATGCATAGTTAGCCTAGCAAGGATTCAGATTTCCTGAAGTCTCCTCTCCTTTCTTGCCAATCATACAAGGTAACAGAGTAAGCTCTCACTAATGGTATGAAATGCAGTCAGCAGGCACATTAGTGATAAAAGACCTAAGTCAGATAGATCCTGATATGTTCCTACTCTGGTTTTGGTGGTGCACACTTTTTTGCAAAGAAAATTACTTTGCTGAGAAAGGTTTGTTGTATTTGTGCATTTCTTTGTGCAATATGGAAATTACTCATTTTTGTTTCTAAGAATAATTACCCCTTCCTCACATTCTTTAAAAAAAACAAAAACAAACAAACAAAAAAAAAAATCCCAAACCTAACAAGTACAGTTGGACTTCCAACTGTTTATATGCTTAAAGGGAACTGAATTTCATTCTTTTAACAGCTATTAATTGCCAATAGCTCCTTGATTAGAGTTGGAATTACTTGCTCATCTCCCATCTCCATGTTGTTTTGTTAACTCGAGCTTACGCAGGTCTTAGGTCTCCACTGCTGTGAATTCATATGTGCAACTCCTTTGCTGTTTGTGTGCACTAAAAACTGGCTCTCATACTTACTCCATCTCCTCCTCTGCAATAACTGCTGAACCTTGAGATGAGGCAGTGCCATACAGATTTCCTATTTAGAGATGGGAATCTACAATTTCTTTTTCTCTTCACCTTGACTAGTTTGGATCTGTGTTAGTTACTATCTTAAGAAAAAAAAAGATATGTTTCTTAAGATGTAACACTAGCAGATTATGACAATGGAAGTGATAATGAAGAAAAAAATCAAAATAAGAATAGTGTGAATTTTCTTACGAAGCATGACTTAATTGTAGGTATAATTGTTGCTAAGTTGTTAAAGCATATACATATACTAATATATATAAAGCTATGTGAATAATGAAAATTACAAATCTGTTTATATATATAAACATATATACATAAAATATATTATAATATTATAAAAATATTTAAATATATAAACACATATATGTATACAAACCCACATATATGTATTTTGAGTTAAAATTTCCTAAAAGTAAACATTGTATAGCTATTTTTCAAAGAGTTAATTTGAAATGATTAGATATTGCAAACAAAACATTTCATGTTCCTTTTCTTGATGGAATTGGAAAGGTATGCTCTAAGATATGCATGCGAATATAATAGAAAAAAACTCAAAGTCAGCATAGCTAAGCCCTCAATAAGTTGATTAAAATGGAATTAGAAAGTCCTAAAACAGTATGTAGCTAACTGTTAGGTCTTAGAAGCAAGACAGGACAAATGACAATACTGGGGTGCCTATTTACGTGTCAGTTCATGCTCAAGCCAGCTCTCCTAGTACTTCTCAGCACTTGTGGATCCCCTCTGTTCTACCAGCATCACCCAGTACCTGTGGCTCCTGTCAGCACTTCTCACTCTGCCCCCTACCAGAAATCTTTCCCCTTAAGGGGCTGGACTTCCACTTCTTTCCTCTAAGTCTGATCCCTAGCAGCCATTATGGCTATACTGCTCTTCTGTTCTCTTATCCCTGGTCAACTGTCTTGGTTGATGGCTACTGTCTTGCTCTTCTTCCCTATCTCTCCTCTCTTGGTCAGTTTTAGTCTGCTGGCCATGTTCAGCCTAGACTCTTATCTCTGCCTGATTTCAACTTTACAGCTTCAAAAAATAAATCTTCATACTTTAGGGACAGTCATGTCCTCTTCATTTTTATTTTTATTTATTTTTTAATTCTTAAAGTCATGGAGTAGATTCACCTGAGAAAATACTCTGATATTTTGCAAGCTTCCTGAAACTTAATTAAAATAGTTTTATGTTAAGAGTTATCTAGGTACCCATTGTGTTCATGATTAACTGCTCCATATCTGCAGAACTGTATTTTGGGTAATGAAATATAGATGCTTAAACCATTGTAATAAAATAGTTAATGTTGGGATACTGGTAAAGGTGGTCTATAAAGGCAGTTTTCCAATAGTTACTTAGAACCCGTTTTTCTTCTCTGCTGTTCTAATTCTGTTTTCCTATCTTCTCTTTTGTTAATTCTATTGGCTATATTTTAAAATTGTCCTCTACTGTCTTTATTTATACCTTATATGTGCCTGTCATATTTATGGTTTGGTTAAAGTAGTATTGAAAATTCATAAAGGGGAAGCTGTTTTTCTTTATCTCTTTCTTTTTCTTCCTTTCCTTTCACTAATTATATACATATTTTCAATTGGATATTCTGTTTATTTACATTTTCAAATGGTATCCCCTTTGCCCATTTCCCCCGCAGAAACTCCCTATCTCATCCCCTCTCCTCCTGCTTATATGAGGGTGTGCACCCACCCACCCACCCATTCCTGCCTCCAACCCTCACATTCACCTACACTGGGACATCAAGCCTTCATAGGATCAAGGCCTTCAAAGGCCTCTTCTCCCATTGATGCCCAGTAAAGTTATCCTCTGCTACATATACAGCTGGTGCCATGGGTCCCTCCATGTGTACTCCTTGATTGGTGGTATAGACTCTGGGAGTTCTGGTTCATTGAGATTGTTGCTCTTCCTAATGGGTTGCAAACTTCTTCAGCTCCTTCAGTCCTTTCTCTAACTCCTCAACTGGGGACCCTGTGATCAGTTCAATGGTTACCTGCCAGCATCTGCCTATGTATATGTCAGGCTCTGGCAGAGACTCTCAGGAGACAGCGATATCAGGCTCCTATCCGAATGCACTTCTTGGCATCCACAATAGTGTCTGGATTTGGTAGCTGTATATGGGATATTTCCCCAGGTGGGGCAGTATCTGGATGCCCTTTCCCTCAGCCTCTGCTCCACACTTTGTCTCCGAATTTGCTCCTATTAGTATTTTGTTCCCCTTTCTTAGAAGGACTGAAGGACACATACTTTGGTCTTCCTTCTTCTTGAGCTTCATGTGGTCTGTGAATTTTATTTTGGGTATTCCGAGCTTCTGGGCTAATATCCTCTTATCAGTGAGTGCATACATGTGTGTTATTTTGTGATTGGGTTACCTCACTCAGGATGATATTTTCCAGTTCCATCCATTTGTCTAAGAATTTCATGAATTCATTGATTATGATAGCTGAGTAGTACTCCATTGTGTAAATGTACCACATTTTCTGTATCCATTCCTCTGTTGAGGGACATCTGTGTTCCTTCCAGCTTCTGTCTACTGTAAACAAGGCTGCTATGAACATAGTGGAGCATGTGTCCTTATTACACATTAGAGCATCTTCTGGGTACATGCCAAGGAGTGGTGAAGCTGGGTCCTTAGGTAGTACCATGTCCAGTTTTCTGAGGAACTGCTAAATTAATATCCAGACTGGTTTTTCCATCTTGCAGTCCCACCAGCAATGGAGGAGTGCTCCTCTTTCTACACATCCTCTCTAGTATCTTCTATCTCATGAGTATTTTGATCTTAGCCATTCCTGAAATTGTCTAACCTTTGCACAATCTAATATAGGTCTAGAATGTTTTTAGACTCTGAGACTTACTGCTGGAATAGCTTACCCTTTTGAGCTAATTCTGAATTGTGGCTGGCTGGTTCAACTCAACTATTCTGACTCAAACTCCTCTCCACGCTGACTGATTTGTCTCAGCTTCTTATTGAATTGCTCTGCTTGGTCTCAAACTAACTCTAGCAATTTGTTCTAATCTTCTGTCACCTCATTCTCTGGCTCATTCTATTTTCACTTGTGTTTACCTTGTTCTCTCTGCCACCTATTGCTATAAATGTGTTCCTGTAAAATATTCCTCTTTTCTCTGTGTGAAATCCACACCCACCAAGTGTTTTAATTGAGTTGATTGTTTAATTGACTTTTATATTTTGAATTCTGTTTCCCATCAATGAATTTATTTATTCATTTTATTATTCATTTTACATCCAGATCACTGCTCCTCTCCCAATTCACCCCTCACACACTCAGTCCCCTTTCTCATCTGAGAGGGTATAGGGTCCCTCTGGATATCCCACTACTCCAGCATATCAAGTCTTTTCAGGGGTAGGAAATCCTCTCCTGAAATTCAAAAAACTCTCAGATCCTACTGCAAAAGTGTACTCAACAAAACTGGAAAATCTGGATGTAATGGACAATTTTCTACATAGACACTAGGTACCAAAGTTAAATTAGTATTAGATAAACCGTCTAAATAGTTCAATAACCTATAACCCCTAAAGAAATAGCAGCAGTCATTAAAAGTCTCTCAACCAAGAAAAAAAAAAGAAGAAGCTCAGGACCAGATGGTTTTAGTGCAGAATTCTATCGGACCTTCAAAGAAAACCTAATACCAATTCTCTGCAAACTATTCCACAAAATAGAAATGGAAGGAAAGGAACACTACAGCCACAATTACACTTTTACCTAAACCACACAAAACCCAACAAGGAAAGAGAACTTGAGACCAATTTCCCTTATAAATATCGATGCAAAAATACTTAATAAAATCCTCACAAACTGAATCCAAGAACACATCAAAACAATCATCCATCATGATCAAGTAGGCTTTATCCCCAGAATGCAGGGATGGTTCAGTATACAGAAATCCATAAATGTAATACACTATATAAACAAACTCAAAGAAAAAAAACACAAAATAATCTCATTAGATGCTGACAAAATTCAACACTCCCTCATGGGGAAAGTCTTGGAAAGATAAGGAATTGAAGGTTCATACCTAAACATAGTTGAAGCAATATATAGCAAACTAGTAGCCAACATCAAACTAAATGGAGAGAAACTTGAACAATCCCACTAAAACCAGGGACTAGACAAGGCTACCCACTCCCTACCTATTCAGTATAGTACTCGAAGTCCTAGCCAGGCCAATTAGACAACAAAAGTGGTAAAGAGATACAAATTGGAAAGGAAGAAGTCAAAATATCACTACTTGCAGACGATATGATAGTATACTTAAGTGATCCCAAAAAATTCCACCAAAGAACTCCTAAACCTGATAAACAATTTATTTCTTTCTAATCAAAAGAATGTGGGTGGGACATACCATAATATTCTTCCTTATGGGTTAATGCAGTTGGTTCATCAATCCTGGACAAGAGCCCAATCCTTGGGAAAGGTGATTTATTCATTTAAAGCCATACTAAAGAGATGGGATGATTATTTCTTTTATCAGATCATATACTTTGCCCTCCTACTTTTCTGGTGAATCCTTACTCAGGAAAGTTTAATCTTCTTTTTCCTTTTTATTACCTCTTCCTTCTTTCAGATCCATGTCAAAGCCTGTGCATGCTTTCCTGGACACTCTAGGTTTTTAAGTTATGTTTTGATTTGTTCTCATCCTCATCTTTTGCTATGCATCTACTTATAAATAAGGTGCTTCCTTTTCTTCTCTTATCCATACTCCTCCTTCTGGCAGCTGACAGGATTTTTATCTTGTCTAGCCTGTGGTTTTTCTTTTCAACTCCAAGAAAAGTATACCCAAGCAGTCTTCTGAGTTCATTCTGAAATCTTTTGTTATCAGCCTAAAACTCTGATGGTTCACTCCAAATAATCTTGATAATGTATGACATACAAGGTGAAGCTCCCCACATTTCTTGAATAATAATACCACTTATCTTTACAAACAACTTATTAATATTTTGCCATTTAGTGTAAATAATGTTGACAGGGGTTACCACTCCAGGGCAAATAAGTGTGGGTACCCTAGTGAATTATGAACTAGTCACATAGTTTGAGAACAAAACAAGAAAATTACTTGATCAGTTATCTCAAAATTCATAAAAGTAGTTTGAAGAGAGAGTGGATAATGGTGCTTACAATTTGTGACCATGATTAATTACATGAGCAACATATGACCACCACCTTTCTGGTTAGACACAAAGGTCACACAAATGATGTTTGTGCCCTCACTGGATGTATTAACAGTAGATTCAGAGATTGCTTGATTTCAAAACACATATTTCAGTCTCTTTCTTAGAGTTGTTAGTTTGTAATCTGTGAAGAAACACAATGATGAAAACTTTTATAAAGGAAAGTATTTGGATGGGGCTGGCTTCTAGTTCATCGGTTTAGTCCATTATAGTTCTAGAGGGAAGCATGGTGGCATACAAGCAGACATGGTGCTGGAGAAGGAGCTTACAGTTCTCTACCTGGATCCTCAGGTAGTAGGAAGAGAGTGTGATACTGGCCTGGCTTGTGCATTTCAAACATCAAAGCCCAAACCCCTAGTGCCACACATCTAACAAGGTCATACCCACTAATAATGCCACTCTCTATGAGCATATGGGGGCCATCTTTTTCAAGCAACCACAGTCTCCATCCACTTCCTTAACATAAGTCAAATAAAGCACCACTGGAGAGGAGAGCTTGGGTACATCTCTCTATGGGACAACACTTCCCATTGTGAGTTTACTCATTTCACCTTTGTGCATCTATTTTCACTCTGCTTATTACTTGTCCCCAGTTCTTAGTTTTTGTGGTGGTAGACAATGAATCTGAAAGCCATTGTCTTTTAGTGACTACCGACCTTTTAGCACCCTACCTCTTGATGTTAAGCTCACCAGAACAAAAGGGGGCTATACTACTCTCAATTTCAAAATTGTGAAGCAGTATTTTAGAGACTGAAAACACAATTCTTACCTAATTGCTAAAGCATAAGTATGCACAGAAGCAGCACAGTTATTTTTCTAAAAAGTCATGTTCTTTACAGAAATATGCAAGAAATGTAGTCTAAAAATATATTAATCTGTATACTGAAGCATTTCTCTTTGTCTTAGATTTCATAGAAAATGTTAAGGTGAGATTATGTTTCTTATTTAAGGTAAACTTTGTCATCATCATTTACATCTTTTTCCCTCTGGAATTTTATCTTTGACCAGAAGGAAGAGGTAATAATGGCCCTTTGGTTCCATCTTAATCTAATATGCCTTTTGCTAATGCTGTATATTGCCCGTGGGTAGCAAGCAGGTAAGGCCTGTAATCATAGCACTTTGTTAGCTAGGGCAGAGAGATGCCAAGTTTCAGGGAAAACAGAGAAACACAGGGAGACTCTGACTACAAAGAAGAAAATTAAACGCATGTTAACATGAATACACACAGAGACATACATACACACACTCACAAAAGAAGCAAAGGAAAACACTTTTTATTTAGTAAGATTAATATCAGATAAATGATTATTCCATTATGTTATTGTGTTGCAGATTACACATTCGGTATACTGAAACTTTAAAATTTTTTTTAAGATTATGATACAATTACATAATTTCCCTCTTATTTTTCTCCCTCCAAACTTTCATGTACTTCTAATTTTTCTCTTTCAAATTCATGAAAAAAAATTGTTCCAAAATTTCTGAAGGCTATTTGGGTAGCAATGACAATATAATTACCAGATATTTTGTTTTAGGTCTTTCTGAATTACAAAGGATATGGTGCTGGAATATAATTCAATTTTATTGTAATTATGTTTGTCATAGTCAACTATTGCACAAGCATTCCATTTTTCCCAAGAGAAATAATGATTTCAAGTAAAAGCACAAATCACCCATCTTGGGATCCTATAAGTATAATTTAAAGATCCCAGAGGATTTTCAGCAACTTTCATATAAACCACCTGCAAGGACATCTCAACCTTTATGGTGCCTTTGACTCATAATATTAATCATGCTCTCCAGACAGTGGGTATGAGAGCTTGGGAGCAGAAAACTCAGGGGATGAAACAATGATATAAATTGACATTTGTGATTAACTGAGCTTGTCATCTGGAAATTCGCTGTCAGTACTGACCTCTACATTTGGCTCATGCAGCATTCTTGGGACTCTGGCAAAAATCAGTAGTCATAAGCATTTAGAAGATGTCTGATCAGTCAAATTATGTAAGCTGGCCCTAAACAAACTTAGGAAAATCATTTCACAAAACACTGGCTATGTATTTGGACACTCTATTTAAGCACATTTAAATAATAAACCTTTTTGAATTTTAAAACAACTACTTATTTCTCTTTCCTTTTTATGGAATCCTTCTCCTAACAATTACCCAACTCTTTTGAATTTTTTCACTCTATCACATGGCATATAAAAGAAGGACTATTTTACCTTGAAGTATCAAAAAACCCAAACCAAACCAAATCAACAACAAAAATAACAGCCACCAACTGCAGCAGCAATAAAAATCTCACAATAAGCCTTATATTTTCCATAATTATTAGCAGAAATACCTATATAATTGGGCAACTGTTTACTAGCAGTATGTAAAGATATCAATTATATCCTATTACTCTAAAGCTAAATCATCTACAGTAAATGAAATTGAAATGAGTCTTTCATGGATCACGTAAAGTTAACTAGGACAATCAGGAGTTTGGATTCCAGGATCCATGTTGGCGAGCTCACAAATGACTACAATTCCAACTCCAAGGGACCAAATGCCCCTTTTTGGATTGTGAGGGCATCTACATACATGTGTGTGCGTGCATGCACACACACACACACACACACACACACACACACACAGATACCCATACACATAGGCACATGTAAACAAGTGCAACTAAAGTACAGTAACATTTTAATAAACAATGTGATCTTGCAAAAACAAAGTTTAAAATTAAATACAAATTTATTCCCTTCCTCTAAGACCATGTTAATCACACTTTAAATTATGAGACTTCTTCTATTAATCATAAACAAATAGAATCAAAATGAATTTGAATTTTGCAATCATGCCTTTTCATATATCAAACAAATAAATAAATGGATAAGTTGAAGCAGGACAATTATAGATGAGTCAATGTTTAGGTGTTGTTTTTTATTTAGTTACTTGTTTGTTCTTAGGTGCATATAGTGTATGCATGTGCGTGTGTGTGTGTGTGTATACGTCTGCCTTATTCCCCTGAAATGGGGTCAATCATAGAACTTGTAGCTTATGGATTTTCAGTTGGACTATAGACCATAAATCCCGGCTATCCTTCCCTCTCTTCTCCTTCTCCTACTTCCATTAATATTGCAGGTACAAGTTCACATTTTTATACACTGCTGGATTTTTCCATAGGTGCATGGTGTCCCATCTCAGATCCTGATACTCCCAAAAGAAGTGTTCCTTACCCACTGAGCCCTCTACCTAGCTCATATATATTTTTTAGATAAGCAAATAAAATGGGCAATAAAACCCCAAGCCTATGGTGTTTGTGTTGATAGATCTACACAAGGTAAAAAAGCTCCGTGTTCTTCATAATTCATCTACTAATGGACCAGCAGTGAAAAGACCGACCACAGGGAAGGAAATCTTGATGTGTTTGTGTTAAACAAAAAAAAATTGATTCCTTAAATATATAAAACCAGAGGAAATGTCCATGGGACATTAGAGCTTGTAAAAACTCTGTAAATGCATTAGAACTTGAAAAAGACTCAAGAATTACGTGATGATGAATTTTTATTTGTCCTCAGGAGTATTTGCTAAACTCAGAATCAAGATGTCTACTTTACTGGATGAAACAATGCTAAGTTTGGGAGTAGAACATAAATACATTTCAGTTGCTGGAAATATATGGTAGTGCACCATTTATTGCCAATTCAGTTTACTAAGTGCTATCCAAAATCAATGCATCTGGGAAAGCAAATCGTACTTGTTCTGAGATTTGAGGGATTCCAATACTGTTTCTCTTAAGCTGTAGCCCCCTTAGGCATCACGTAAAATGAAGCACATAATCAGCTTTCAGACTGTATTTGCCTTCATTAATCATCAGCAGTAGGCAAATTCTGAGCTTGCAAATTTAGATCCTTTATTGTTGCTTTGTGTTAATGGTTATTGTCATTTATTCCCCTCCAGGTTTAGCATTTTCTGCAACTACTGAGCACAGATGGCAGAAAGCCCTCACAGAGATGTAATCAGAAAATGTGAACATGTTGTATTCAAAACACAGGATAAAGGAAAATCGTAAATTGCTCCCTAGCCTAGCTAATCAATCAAAATGATATTACATAAATATCTATAGCAAAGCAGCCACAGATTTGATTTACCACAGGAATCACAGCCTAAGTATATGTTACAACATTGAATATCAATAAACAAAATGCTTATATTAGACAAAAACTGCAAGAATCTCTACATGGCAGGTAATGCTTACATTAATAAACTGAATTTCTATAATTTATATTTTTAGTGATAAAAATGTTGAACTAGCACTTTGAACATTATCTTAACATTCTCATCTGTAAAATATTAATCTATAAAATTTTAATTTTTAAGACTGCCATCAACAGTCAGAATTTTATTTGTACACACTATACTCAAGTATGAAGACCATTAATTTATATATAATAAAATATTATTCATATATGTATTTATATTTCCAGCTTTTTCTAATTCATTGTGGAAAAAGTAATAACTTTGAGGCAAACTTTTCAACTGGCTAGATAAAGAAGGAGGAAAATGTGGCTGAAAAATAATAAAATTTCAAAGGTATTATTTTAATTGACAATATATGTTTAAAGGGACAGGGAGATATTTAACATATATTTATATTTTTTTAAAGTATGTCAAGCTATATAACATGATTATTATCTATCAGAGTACCTTTATATTTGTATTTTTCTATTTTCATATTATATTATTAACCAAGAAAGTTAAACATCTCCTCTTTTGGCAATCTTGAATGGTAAGCAGTCATTATGCAATGAAATGTCTTCTGGTATCATTGCTACTATACCAAAACCCTGCTCTTCTCAGTTTTAAACATCTCAGCCTCCATCAACTTGGACTACACATTCTATGTAGACTCTGGAATCAAGGAAAAGGAAACTCGTATTTTTCAAAAGATTGGGCTCAGAGGAATATTTTTGAATTACTGGTGCTTTGTAATGTTGTTCTAGTATTTAATTTTTAATAAACATTATTCTCAATTTATTAAAAATAGTAACATAACTACCTATATCTGATTTTGAGATAGGCTAGTCTGACTTTGTGACAGGCTTCAAATTGGCAGATCAGGAGACTAGGCCTAAATCTCTGTTTCTAAGAACTGGGCAAGTCCAGGCAGATGCAGGCCTCAGAAACTGCCCTGCCACCTGGTCTGAGGCAAGGATGATAGGTCAGCGGTAGTTTCCAGACTTCCTTAGCAATAATTTCCAGCTTCCTACACCTCAGAAAAGGTTCTGGAATGTCCCTAGAGATATGTCAATGATTAAGATAGAGGTTACCTACCCCTCCCAGTAATTCCCCTAATGTGCTTAGATTGGGCCTGCAAACTCACTGGGGTGTCTCCATCTTGGTAATGGGAGACCCCAGCATACTGAACTTGGCGAATCATGGACCCTTACAATTTACTCAGCCATCTAGAAATATTAATTCTTGTCCCTATGGCGATACTCTTGATTCAGGGTTTCTGAGAATGTGTCCTGGCCGTTTATGATATATAGAAGCTCCCTCCGTGACACTTAGCAACATGAAGCTTTAAAAAGACTGTTAGAGGTCGCACAATCATTTTCAAGATTGAAGTATTTTCTGTGTTCAACTGATTCTTTTTATTCAAGCTAGTTAGTATGGATAATGCCACTATAAACACTGACTTTTGTAAATAGGGAACTATGCACCAGTAAGAACAGCAAATAGGAAGATCCCATGTGTCTCCAGTTACACATGAGTCAGTCACTACCTAGGAACATCAGCTAATATCCTTGTCAAGAAAACCAGTCTTAAAACATTTAAAACTCTCCATTTCACTCCACCCCCACCACTGCATCTCTTTTTCCTGAGTTATTAAGTCTCTACAGGATTAGGCACATCCTCTCCTACAGAGGTCATAGGAGGCAATCCTCTGCTACTTATGTGTCAGGGACCACAGAGCAGCTCATGTATGCTCTTTGGTTGGTGGCTTAGTGGGTGATGGGGTAGGTAGGTAGGGAGCACCTTCTCAGAAACAAAGGGGAGGAAGTTCACCAAGGAACTCTTAGAGGGGGAATTGGGAAGAGGGCAATATTTGGAATGTAAATAAATAAAACAATTAGAAATAAACAAAAAATCATCAACCCCTTTTTCAGGTTCCGTGGCCCTACTGTTGGGCATCTCAGTTAAGGTGACTTCTTGGAGTTTCTTTTATTCCAGGTCTCTGGAAATTCTCAGAGAGTCTCCCCTCTTCATGCCCCAGGCATCTGCAAATTCTCCTGGCCCACTGGGCCTCTCTTTTGTCTCTCATCCTGCCTCTACCCCACTACCCCCATTTCCCTCCCTTCCTCTCCTCCTATGACTATTTTGTTTCCCCTTCTAAGTGTGATTCAAGCACCTTTCTTCTTATTTAATTTCTTTGGGTCCTTTGGGTGTATCCTGAGGCTGCCCTCTCTGGCCTCACTGGGGAGAGCATTTGCCTGATGAATCTGGCAGAGAATTGATATGCCAGGGTAGGGCTATACACAGAGGGCATCCCACCTTCTTAGAGGAGAAGGGGAAGGAGATGGACAGAGGGGCTTGACGAGGGAGGAACAGAGAGGAGGAGCAGCATTTGGGATGTAAACAAACAAATTAATTAATGAATTAATTAATTACAATGACAGACATTAAGAAGCTGCTGTTCCGTATCACCGTCTCTTGGGGGTTTCGTAGATATCGTGAGACAGTAGCTGCAGCTCCACCAGCCTCAGAACCTGCTAGGCCTGCACATTAAGCATTTTCCACACCATGTTGTCTTTTGGAGTCTGAGTCAGCCATCACTGGGTGAGAAAGGTTTGACATTTTCCTGACCCAGGTTAAAGTGACCATAAATTCCTTTGATTTTCAGCCTCACAGCTCTGCCTTTTAATCCTTCCTCGCCTCACGAATCTGAGAGTTTAGCCCTGTCCTATCTTTTGAATACCTTCTTCATGAACTGTAAATGCTACCTTAGTTCTTTCTAGAGTGGCCTCAGGAAAACAGGTAAATTTCTTTTTACTGAACCACCTTGTGGCTACATTAACATTTAACTTGAGGCCCACAGTGTTGTAATTCATGTCTAGTTTACTAGAGCTTGTTTAAAGCCTGAAGTTTCTACACAGGGCATATCTCAGCATTCTTTTTGTCTGGAATATGAGACAGAACTTTTGCATTGGCATGAGAGTCCTTTTTAAAAGGGAGAATCAGCAAGAAAAAGCACAGACATGTAAAGAAGTGGCACAGAGGAGATGCCCCACATGCTATGCTCTCTCTGGTGTGGGCTGTTGCTGAAAAGCAGACAACATCATGCAAGATATAATCTGGGGATGAACTCACAAGGTGACTGAAACTTTTTGCCTATCTGTTATGTCCATTATGGACTCAAAGAATGCAGTTTGTGAATAAATAGTATCTATTTACATTTTTCTTAGGAAGATTACATCATTGTGTCAAGTAGTAACTTTGTGATATATCACAAGGAAGCAATAAAGAAAGGACTTGTGAGAAAGCAGGGTAGACATTAAAAAGTATATATTTGATTCTTGACAAATGAGTGTTTATCAATAATTGCAGAAGCTGAAACAGGAGATTTTTCTCCTCTGATTTGACCTGTGTAAGTGTAACAACACGGTGTGTTCCCATCTGGGTTTGACTTCTTCCCATACATCTTCATACCTGTTGGATTAATGGTGTTCTCAGACCAATAGTGTGACTTCTTTTCTTCACTATCATACCACCTTCTGGGATCACACTGCACATTGTTGATTAGTCTACTGAGCAAACATTTAGACTGCTTCTAATTTTCTTTATTTTTTTTTTTCTTTTCTTTTCTTTTTTTTTTTTTTGGTAACCCATGTTCATTGCCAAGACACTTTTTAAAGCACTTGTACTGTGTTTTCAGCAATTGATTCATAATGATATTCATTCTGAGATTCACAGCTCTTAAACCTCTATTCACTAAGGTGAACAGAGGGGTGACTGAGGAACCTTCTCTATCATGCCCAGGACAATTGCCTGTGGTGAGTAAGCTACAAATGTCCTTGTAATTATTTGTCTCCAAGAGAGGTGAAGCCGCAGTGTGCACAGTGCAATGACAATGATCATCTTACAAGTTATACTTTTCCAACTTCCGCAGATTCCAGTTTCATATGTTTTATTTTTAACCATCTACTTACCACAACATAGAATCACCTGGAAAGACAGTCCTAATGAAAAATTATCTAGATCAGCTTGACCTAAGGAAATACCTTTGGGGCATTTTCCTGTTATTGGAGGTGGGAAGACCTGGTCTAAATGTGGATGGCAGTATTTCATTATTCTGTTTAAACCAAACCAAATCAGACCAAACCAAACCAAACAACCCAGAAAACAAAAAGAAATGAATAAACAAAATATCTTTTTCAATATAAAGACATTCTGACAAAGAATGGGCCCTAAAATAGTAAAGCAGATGTATAAACATTGCAATTTGGGGATATTATGAAAATGTAAATAATGAACCAAAATAAAAGATTATTAAAATGGAAATATATAGCTGGGAGACCAGAAATGTGGAGAGTATCCTGATATAATCCATGATACAAACATTCTGCTTTAGATGTGTAGTAGAACTGTGCAATGACTACATTATAACCACAACAGTCACAAAAGAAAAAATGTAGTGACTTGTTCATCTCTCACTACCATAACAAGCAAAGTTTTTTCCCATTGAGAATACCACTTTGAGACATTTGATAAGCCTTGAAAGCATAGTGCTGGTTAAGGAAGAAAAGAAAGTCTTTTAAACCCTCCACTATTTAATATAAATTTATTCTCTGAATAAAAGTCAAATATTGGCTAATTTTGAGTGGGATTTTAGATATTTCTCTAAAATTTCATTTACTAAGATGGAGGTTAATTTTGGGGTAATGATTTTTATTGCCTTACAACAATGGAATTATTCTACCTTTTAAATATAAATGAATTATTTTTATAATTTAGAAAAATAAACATACACACATATGCAATATATATATATAATGTACTAGAAAACATGTCATTTGTCTTTAATTTTCATTATTATACTATCATTATGAAGCAGGATTGACATTTTTGACCTCCATCTATTTCAACATTTTCTACAGACACTTGCTTATTCAAGATAATTTGGACTGCATGGAGTGCAGAATGTTTCCTAACTCAAAGTAAATTATAGTGCTGATTTTTATAGGGCAACTCAATGTAAAATTTATTTATTTCTCAAATTATTTCTATCAGAGCTCTGCTTATAAACTTTGTAAACATAACTTTACACATAGTCAACACAGAAACTAAATGTAAAGATTAAATATGAATTACTTAAATAATTCTAGCAATATCATTAAAAGAATAAGCATCATAATTAAAATTTCCCACATGTTCTGAGTATCTTGACTGTGGAAATTAACTTTGGTTGATTCTACTTTTAGGAAGCAAGATAAGAGTTGAAGGTGAGAAAAATTTCATATTTATCAGTATAGTCCTTGAAGCTGTAGTACAATTTGAAGATTTACAAAACTTGTTAAGTTTTCCAGCTTTAAGTTTCATATACAGAGAAGGCTGCACTGCCTAGGTTCTTCAAAGGAAGTAGGATCATTAGAAGGTTTGTTCTAAGCCAGTGTTTCTAGCCTGAAGGGGAGAAGCAATCACTGCAAGCTAATAATAAAACTAGTACTTAAGAGATTAGTTTTCAGGGAATATTTTGCAGACCTAAGATGTTTGCAGACTTTTAATAAGTAGTCAAACTTTTGAGTATGTAAGATACCCTTAGCATATTGAGAAATGCTTATAAGTAACAACATTTCTTGCTTCCCCACCTTGATCCTATTTAAAAAGATACATGCAGGCTGAGTACAATTTCCCAGGGTTTCTAGCACTTCATTTCTGCAGAATGTTAATAGGGAGTTCACCTTTCATATATAAACACATGATTACTGTGGCAGTACAGTTTTAAAACTAACTGAATTTTGAGTTATTTTTCTTGATGGTAGCATTTTATTCGTAATTTAGTGTATATTAAAGGCAAGTGGTTTTCCAAATACATGATTTTCATGCAACATTTTCAAATGATTATAGAACTCCCTACCATAATATTTTTTGGGGGGATAGCATCCATCAGGGCAAATCTTAAGAAACACCCTCTTAGGAGTACAATTCTAACATATTTGATGAGGTGGATGGTATTTCTGTAAAACTGATGTAATAATACCCCTGCATGTTAATGCAACATTTCCCTTTTAAATAGAATGTCCAAATTTGTGTCATCTTGTAAGATACTTTCAGTCAATTGAACTAAATCCTAGTTCATTTGTAACATTAATACCTAAATATAGCCTAACCCTAGATACTCTTCTGAATTTTTAATTATAATAGATTATATTCTGAGAAAATATTGTGAAAAAGTCATTATTTTCCCAGTTTATAGATTAAAACATTGAAGTACAATTAGGACACCTTTATTAAAATTAGAGATTCTTTTCTGACCTGGGAATCAACTTCAGTTGCGCAAACCACAGTTAACCCATGTGCTGTTCTTATTACCTATACTGTTTTATGCCATTAGACATACTTCTCAGATTAGAAATAAACTATGGAAATATCATTGACAATATCAGTACACAATCTCAGCACGTATGTATGTATTACTTATGGAAAAAAGCAGTTATAAAGATATCTTAGTCATAATTCTACATAAGATATCTGTGTTTCAGCTAATTAAAACTGTGATGGTAGATTTGCTACTTGAATTCTACTTGTTAAACTATATGTCCTTTTAAAAGAAAATAATCTTTGGAAAGTGATCACATTGATAAAATTCACATTACTCTTCATGCACATTGTTCTGAATGGAAAAAGGAGATGGTTGAATTTTGAAAGAAGGATCTAAAACTATAATTAGAAGAGAGGAAATTTTTTCAGTGTCCAAATGAGGCACATGCATAGATACAGATATTGATATGTGATTGATTTTATAGTTTGGATTGAAAGTGTTGTCCCTAAAGGCTTGCATATTGACAGTATAATGGTGCTATTGAGAGATGATAGGAACATATGAATGCTATTATCAGTTAATTGACCTACTGAGAAAGAAGACTTTTAGGGTATGGGGGTCTTGGTTGGAGGGAGAGAGTCATTGAGAACTTGTCTTTGCAGGGTTTTGTCACAGGCTTATTTTTCTGGCTCCTACTTGTTGGAACCCATTAGGTGAGCAGCTTCCCCCCCCCCACCATATCTGTTACTATGCCTGCCTTTGGAAATTCCTGAACTCCATCAGACAGACAGAGATAGAATGAAATCCCTGAAAATTTGAGGCAAAGTATACTTCCACATTGCATTACGTTTCTCAGGGATTTTGCCATAGCAACAGAAAGATGACTAACATACCTGAGCTTAAGTTATACAGGGACAAGAATACAATGAAAAATGGAGGAAAAGGTATTATTATTAATTTACTATTAATGACATAGAGTATCTCTTAGGGACCATGGAAATACTTTAAGGTCAATCGTGAAGATGGTTTCATGATTGTCAAAGAAATAAAAAAGAAACATGATGTTATACATTGTAAATTAGTGAATTACATGAAATTTGAATTATATCCCAATAATTATATTCATTACTTTTTAAAGACACTATTAAAATGTCCCTGGACATTGAATCCTTCCACGATAAATTGATTGGCAGGGTCAGATTTTAATTATCTCATAATCATTTATAATTACTTCATGAATTCTCACATGGTAACTTTATATTCCTCAACAGATAGTAAGCTGTTCTTGGGTAATAATTTCATTTATTTGTTTTGTTTTATTTATAAAATTCCTGCTGAAATAGATAAATAGGTGTTAATAAACTCACCTCATCATTAAAATAAGAAGCCATAGTCAGAGATGAAAATTGATGGAAACAACCAAAGAGATGATGTAGCATAGAACATTGTCTTGCATTAACACATCCTTGGAGTTGATCTGTTTTACAGTAAAATGAAGACAATTGAGAAGTTAAAACAGAACAAAGCAAGAACAAGGACAGTGTTGTCCTGTAGTATTTAGTAGTGGCTCAGTGGGTGTTTGAAATTGATTTTAAGCTACAGTCATTAATAAATTTGTATTTATCCTTGGTCTAATGCAAAAACTTTGCCAGGTACAATTCATTTGATTAGTGGAATTTCTGGAAAAAATTCAAATTATGCTAGTTTTACACTAAGATTATAAAAGCTGCCTAAATGATTAAATTTGAGGAAAGCTTATGCAAGAACCACTTGAGTGTCTAAAAATAGAAACAAACCAATAGAAACTTCCATTATAAAGATAAAGGCTTATACAATATGAGGTAAATCCTGCCATATTTGTTAATAATAAGAGGCCATGAGCTACACAGATCTTAACTGTCTTTTCTTCCTCGTCATGTAGTTTTTCTATTGTTCCCCGCCCCCCCTTAGGGTCTATGATTTCAACAGCCCATACCATTTCTTGACTCAGTCTCTGTCTCCCTCTCTGTTTTTCTCTGTCTCTGTTTCTCTCTTTTCTCTCTTCTTCCCTCCCTTCTTGCCTCCTCTCTCTGCCTCTTATGTCTCAAGATGTGAGGTGTTTCAGATACTGTTTGACCTCCATGATTTCATGCCTTCTATCATACTCCTCACATGACGGTTATGGACTCTAACCTTTTGAAACTGTAAGCCCCATGTAAACTCTCCTATAAGTTGCCTTATTCACTTATAGAAAAGTAACTGAGATAGCAACTGTCATAGAATAAGAAAGAGAGCAGGGGAGGAGGAAGGAGTAAACATAATTTAAGTGGTGGGAAATATATTCAATCTCCTTTATATGTATGTACAAGAGTGTCAGAATGAATTCCATTATCTTTTAAAATTAATGAACATGGATATAGCTAATTTAAAATATGACTTAAATATCTGTTTGCATGCATTGCTGCCTTTAATTGGATTTTTAAATGTGAAAACTTGGAATAATTTAGATAACTTATAACTAAAATGCCATCTCTTTTGTCTTACTGTATTAGAACCGCTTTGATGACTGTGTACAGAGGTAATTTTAAGCATATATAGTCTGTATGTATCACTGTTCCTGAAAAATCAGCTTCTTATTCTTAATATCCTTAATAATAATGACCATAGTAAAGATTAAATATTATGTCCCCTTAAAATAAAAAACAAGGGCAGGAAGAGTTTCTTTAGACTAATTGATACTATGTTGAGATAATTTTATTACCTATCCAACTAAATCTTTTCCATTACTGAATGACTGTGGAATTTAAAACTTTGTGTGGCATAATAGTTTTCATCTGTTTAATCATAAGAATATAAAGGCTACTTGAAGGAGTAAAGGATATAACCTTGATTTCCACTTGGACAGACCAAGTTGGCTATGGTTTTGGTGGCCCTGAAATTCTCCAGATGTTTTTAATGAGAGCTATTAATTTTCTATCCTCTAATGGCATTAACTGTTCAATAGAGAACACGAAGGAAATGCCCTCTGAAAGAGAAGATTCAAAGTCATCTAGTACAAGACCAGATTTATTTCTGTAACTTAAAAAAGAAGCCTAGAGCTATCATGGTGATTGTGTCTGGGGAAACAATTGTGCATTTTTCAAAAGAAATGAGAAATTCTGTACCCTACTTTTAGATAATGCAAAAATTAATCATTTTTATATCTCCTGTGAAATATGATGTAAATTGTTCTTTGTGAACAAAATGCAGCAACAAGTGGGCTTTCAATTACTATGTAGAGAAGAAACAGATTAAGTGGCTGAAATGTTTTGAAGCTTTCTGAATTGTGACCATTTGTGCTGTAAGATAAATACGCTTAACAATCTACTGATATAAATGATTTTAGACAAACTTTTTCCATTTAACAAAATTAAGTCTGTATTTATAACTCTTGAGTTTATTTTCTATGTATTATGTCTTGTATGAATTACCCCTTGAGATAAGGTTATTTATGAAATTATTTTCATTCATGAATATATAAAATATAACAAGTTAGCATTTTTATCTTATTTTTGTCTTATTTCATATTGAATAATATCCTTTAGGTTTATTCAATCTGACAGAGATATTTGAATAACATGGATTTTCTAACTAGATTTAACAGTGAAAAAGAAAGAGTTCCTGTTTAGAGGAAAAAGTATCATCTTTGCTATCACACAGAATTCAAATGGAATCCTCTATCCTCTTCACTTAATACATAATACTACATAAGCAAATATGCAATACAGCCAGACTTTTTCTTTATGAAATTTGAAACAGTAGAACATTCAAGTTGTCAGTATCTATATTGAAAGAAATTCAACATCATTAAGCATTGGTGTAATGTAATCAAACCCAGAATGAAATGTCACTTCACCCTATCTTATAATGGACATTACTAAAATGAAAACATAACAAACTAACTAGTTGCAGTAAAGTTAGCGATTCAAGAAAATTTTTATTAACTGCCTAAGGGAATCTAAATCAATGTGGTCACTATGGAAACCAATATGGAGGGGCTCAAAACTACAGATAGGACTCTCATGTAATCCAGCAATTTTGCTACCAGGGATTTGTCCAAAAATATTTGAAACCTGTAGGCCTAGGATAAATCTCCAACTATATGTATTTCACAGCAAAACTCACAAACAAATATCCAAATCCAATATAATTGCATACCCATGAGTAATAATGTACAGTCAAATATTATTCAAATATCTGTGTCAGAATGAGTAAGTTATAAATATCATCCCATAAAACGACCAGCAGTCTCAACTAACCCAAGCCACTGAGATCTCTCAGGCACTGAGCCATGAAATAGGCAGCATACACAAGCTGGTCTGAGACCCCCTGACACATATACAACAGAGGATTGCCTGGTCTGGTAGCTGTGGGAGATGTGCCTAACCCTCTAGAGACCTGAGGCCCCAGGGATTGGGGTAGTGGTGGGGTGGGGGGCTGGGGGTGAGGATATCCACTTGGAGATAGGGGGAGGAAGAATAGGGTGAGGAACTTAGGGAGTGCAAAACAGGAAGGAGAGTGGACCTTTATACATATATGTATTATGTATATATAATATATATGTATACATATTATATATAAAATTATTTTACTTCATACACATTTACTCTATCAATACACACCTATTTTCATTCCTCATTCAAAAGAAAACTTTGTTTCATTAAAGTAATAATGGTAGTTTATGCTTATTAATTGAATAATAAAATCATAATATTTTGTTGAGTTTCCTAAGATGAATTGTATTATTAATCTGCTGTGTATTATGAGCTGACATAGGCAAACATGTATGTATATAATTACACATGAACATGATTCAACTGAAATTTCTATTAGATAGGGAATAATAATCTGAAGCTTTGTAATGGAAATAATGATTTCATATCCAACAAACAAATTTTTAGTGGGAAACAGAAGTCCTTATTTCTGATGCAATACGGAGAGCTTCCTAACTTATTAGATGCATGATATAGTTCAGTATGAAAAATTACCATCTCGATTTTGCATCAGGGAACCAGACAGCTCCATAGTCATCTGTATTTAGCCCACCAGGAAAGAGTGATCTCCCAGCAGTGATTTTACTTCTGAGTGAGGAGGTAAGATCTCCACCTTCTCTCTCGAGGGGTACAGCTAGGAGACCACAAGGCATACGATCAGTGGAGCAGCAGGGACAGGAGTCTTCCTTTTCAGCCTCCATTTGCAGCAGGGAGGCAGATAGCTCCATAGCCTCTGTGCTTAGCCAACCAGGAGAGAGTGATCTCCCAGCAGTGATTTCACATCTGAGTGCAGAGGGGAGACCACATTCTCTCTTGAGGGATACAGCTAGGAGGCCACAAGGCATATGATCAGTGTGGCTTTTGGGACAGGACTCTTTTCTTCTGGTCGCAATTTGCAGCAGGGAACTAGACAGCTCCACAGCCTTCTGTGCACAGACCCTGCCAGAAGAGAGTTGTTTTCCCAGGAGTACAGAAACAGGATTACAGGCCCATAGGAGGGGCAAGCTCCAGCTAGAGAAAACAAGACCAACTAACAACAGAGATAACCAGATGGTGAAAGGCAAGCACAAGAACCCTACCAACAGAAACCAAGGCTACTTGGCAACATCAGAGCCCAGTTCTCCCACCACAGCAAATCCCAGATACACCAAAACACCAGAAAAACAAGAGTTGGATTTAAAGTCTCATCTCACAATGCTGTTAGAGGACATCAAGAAGAACATAAATAACTCCCTTAAAGAAATATAGGAGAACATGGGTCAAATGGTAAAAGCCCTTAAAGAGGAAACACAAAAATCCCTGAAAGAAATGTAGGAGAGCATGGGTGAACAGGTAGAGGCCTTTAAAGAGGAAACACAAAAATCCCTGAAAGAATTACAGGAAAACCTAAACAAACAAGTGAAGGAATTGAACAAAACCATCCAGGATCTAAAAACGGAAGTAGAAACAATAAAGAAATCACAAAGTGAGACATTTCTGGAGATAGAAAATCTTGGAAAGAATTCAGGAATCATAGATGCAAGCATCAACAACAGAATACAAGAGATAGAAGAAAGAATCTCAGGGGCTGAAGACACTGTAGAAAACATTGACTCAACAGTTAAAGAAAATGCAAAATGCAAAAAGTTCCTGAGCCAAAACATCCAGGAAATCCAGGACACAATTAGAAGACCAAACCTAAAGATTTTAGGTATAGAAGAGAGTGAAGATTTCCAAGTTAAAGGGCCAGTAAATATCTTCCACAAAATTATAGAAGAAAACTTCCCTAAGCTAAAGAAAGAGATGTCCATGAACATACAAGAATGCACTAAACAAAGAAAGAATACTAAAAGCAGTAAGGGAAAAAGGACAAGTAACCTATAAAGGCAGGTTTTTACACCAGACTTCTCACCTGAGATGATAAAAGCTAGAAGATCCTGGGCAGATCTCATACAGACCCTAAGAGAACACAAATGCCAGCCCAAACTACTATACCCAGCAAATTTCTCAATTACCATAGATGGAGTAAACAAGATATTCTATAAGAAAACCAAATTTACACAGAATCTTTCCACAAATCCAGCCCTACAAAGAATAATAGATGGAAAACTCCAAAAGGAGGAGGGAAACTACACCCTAGAAAAAGCAAGAAGGTAACCTTTTTCCAACAAACCCAAAAGAAAATAACCACACAAACATAAAAATAACATAAAAAATAACAGGAAGCAACAATCACTATTCCTTATTTTCTTATAACATCAATGGATTCAATTCCCTAACAAAAATACAGTCTAACAGAAATATTTTTCATGTAAATCTTCAATTTTATCAAAAAATGTTTGTGATTCCTCTTTCAATTTAGTAATGTTTTTTATGTCTGCCATTTTAACTGTATTGTTTTTCATGATAATCTTTAATTTTAACATTTTTTCTATATTTTTCTTCAATTTTATCAGAAATATTTTCCATATAAATCTTCAATTTTATCAGATAATGTCTATAATTTTACTTTCAATCAACTTAGGAACATTTTTATACCTTCTATTTTATCTGTACAATTTTCCATGAAATAGTCAGTTTTACCATGTTTTTCTATATATTTCTTGAATTTTATCAGAAATATTTTCCTTGTATATCTTCAATTTTTCAGAAAATGTTTATAATTCCACTGTAAAAAAACTTAGGAATATTTTTATGCCTACCATTTTATCTGCAAATTTCCATGATAATCTTCAATTTTAATGTTATTTTATATTTTTCTACAATTTTATTAGAAATATTTTCCATGTAAATCTTCAGTTCTATCATAAAATGTTTCTACTTCCTTTTTCTTTTTTTTTTATTTTTTTAATTTACATTCCAAATCACTTCCCCTTTCCCGTTACCTCCCTTCCCGAAAGTCCCATACGCCCCCTTCCCTCCCTCTTTTCTCCATTCAACCCCCTCTCATTACTCTGTCCTGGCGTTCCCCTACATCCAGTCTTTCCAGGACCAGGGGTCTCTCCTTCCTTCTTTTTAGAAATCTATTGATATGCGGATTGTGTCTAGGGTATTCCAAGATTCTGGGTCAATATCCCCTTATCAGTGACTGCATACCATGTGTGTTCTTTTGTGATTGGGTTACCTCACTAAGGATGATATTTTCAAGTTCTGACCATTTGCCTAGGAATTTCGTGAATTCATTGTTTTTAATTGCAGAGTAGTATTCCATTGTGTAGATATACCACATCTTCTGAATCCATTCCTCCGTTGAGGGACATCTGGGTTCTTTCCAGCTTCTGGCTATTATAAATAAGGCTGCTATGAACATAGTGGAGCATGTGTCCTTATTGCATGCAGGTAAAGTCTGTGGGTATATGCCCAGGAGTGGTATAGCCGGATCCTCCGGGAGTGTCATGCCCAGTTTTCTGAGGAACCGCCAGACTGCTTTCCAGAGTGGTTGTACCAGCCTGCAATTCCACCAGCAGTGGAGGAGTGTTCCTCTTTCTCCACATCCTCGCCAACAACTGCTGTCTCCTGTGTTTTTGATCTTAGCCATCCTGACTGGTGTGAGATGGAATCTCAGGGTTGTTTTGATTTGCATTTCCCTAATGACTAAGGATGATGAACATCTCTTTAGGTGCTTCTCAACCATTAGATATTCTTCAGGTGAGAACTCTTTGTGTAGCTCTGTACCCCATTTTTTAATAGGGTTGCTTGCCTCTCTGGAATTTAACTTCTTGAGTTTTTGTATATCTTGGATATTAGCCCTCTGTCGGATGTAAGGTTGGTAAAGATCATTTCCCAGTTAGTTGGTTGCCGCTTTGTCTTTTTGACAGTGTCTTTTGCCTTGCAAAAACTTCGTAATTTAATGAGGTCCCATTTGTCTATTCTTGATCTTAGAGCATAAGCTATTGGAGTTCTGTTCAGGAAATTCTCCCCTGTGCCCATATGTTCAAGGTTCTTCCCTAGTTTCCCTTCTATTAGTTTCAGTGTGTCTGGTTTTATGTGGAGATCTTTGATCCACTTAGAATTGAGCTTAGTGCAAGGAGATAAGGATGGGTCAATTTGCATTTGGAATAAGGGTGGTCTTCAATGGCAACAAAAACAAAAGAAAACCCACGTACACATGGAGGCTCAACAATGCTCTACTCAATGATAACTTGGTCAAGGTGGAAATAAAGAAAGAAATCAAAGACTTTTTGAAAGTTAATGAAAATGAAGGCACAACATACCCTAATTTATGGGACACAATGAAAGCAGTGCTAAGAGGAAAATTCATAGCCCTGAGTGCCGCCAAAAAGAAACGGGAGACAGCATACACTAACAGCTTAATGACACACCTGAAAGCCCTGGAACAAAAAGAAGCAAATACACCAAAGAGGAGTAGAAGGCAGGAAATCATCAAACTCAGGGCTGAAATCAATCAAGTAGAAACAAATAAAACCATACAAAGAATCAACAAAACGAGGAGTTGGTTCTTTGAGAAAATCAACAAGATAGATAAGCCCTTAGCCAGACTAACCAGAGAGCACAGAGATAGTATCCAAATTAATAAAATCAGAAACGAAAAGGGAGAGATAACAACAGAAACTGAGGAAATTCAAAAAATCATCAGATCCTACTACAAAAACCTGTATTCAACACAACTAGAAAATCTCCAGGAAATGGACAATTTCCTTGACAGATATCAAATACCAAAATTAAATCAGGATCAAATAGATCGTCTAATCCGTCCAATAACCCCTGAAGAAATAGAAGTTGTCACTGGAAGTTTTCCAACCAAAAAAAACACAGGTCCAGATGGTTTTAGTGCAGAATTCTATCAGACCTTCAAAGAAGACCTAACACCAATACTCTTCAAACTGTTCCACAAAATAGAAACAGAAGGAACACTACCCAACTCGTTCTGTGAAGCCACAATTACACTAATACCAAAAGCACACAAAGATCCAACAAAGAAAGAGAATCTCAGGCCAATCTCTCTTATGAATATCGATGCAAAAATACTCAATAAAATTCTTGCCAACCGAATCCAAGAACACATCAAAACGATCATCCACCACGATCAAGTAGGCTTCATCCCAGGGATGCAGGGATGGTTCAATATAAGGAAATCCATCAATGTAATCCACTACATAAACAATCTCAAAGAAAAAAACCACATGGTCATCTCATTAGATGCTGAGAAAGCATTTGACAAAATTCAGCATCCTTTCATGCTAAAGGTCTTGGAAAGATCAGGAATTCAAGGCCCATATCTAAACATAGTAAAAGCAATTTACAGCAAACCGGTAGCCAGCATCAATCTAAATGGAGAGAAACTTGAAGCAATCCCACTGAAGTCAGGGACTAGACAAGGCTGCCCTCTCTCTCCATATCTTTTCAATATAGTACTTGAAGTTCTAGCTAGAGCAATTAGACAACAAAAAGAGATCAAAGGGATACAAATTGGAAAGGAAGAAGTCAAACTATCACTATTTGCAGACGATATGATAGTATACTTAAGCGACACAAAGAACTCCACCAGAGAACTCCTACAGCTGATAAACAACTTCAGCAAAGTGGCCGGATATAAAATCAACTCAAGCAAGTCAGAAGCCTTCCTATACTCAAAGGATAAGCAGGCTGAGAAAGAAGTAAGAGAAATAATACCCTTCACGATAGCCACAAACCATATTAAGTATCTTGGCATGACTCTAACCAAACAAGTGAAAGAACTGTATGACAAGAACTTCAAGTCTCTGAAGAAAGAAATTGAAGAAGACCTCAGAAGATGGAAAAATCTGCCATGCTCATGGATTGGCAGGATTAATATAGTAAAAATGAGCATCTTACCAAAAGTAATACACAGATTCAATGCAATCCCCATCAAAATCCCAACTCAATTCTTCATAGAGTTAGAAAGAGCAATTCAAAAATTCATCTGGAATAACAGAAAACCCAGAATAGCTAAAACTATTCTCAAGAGTAAAAGAACCTCTGGGGTAATCAGTATCCCATACCTCAAGCTGTACTACAGAGCAATAGTGTTAAAAACTGCATGGTATTGGTACAGTAACAGACATGTAGATCAATGGAACAGAATTGAAGACCCAGAAATGAATCCACACTCCTATGGTCACTTGATCTTTGACAAAGGAGCTAAAACCATCCAGTGGAAAAAAGATAGCCTTTTCTACTTCCTTTTTCAATTATGTTTTTTGTGTCTACCATTTTACTCAATAATTTTCCATGAAAATTGTCAATCTTAATGTGTTTTTCTATATGCTTCTTCAATTTTGTCAGAAACATTTTCCATGTAAATCTTTAATTTTATCGTAAAATGTTTTTACTTCCTTTTTCATAAAAAAAAGAAAAATTACCATCTCATTAAATGACTATAGAAGCAGTGTTGTCTTTCTGTAGTCATTTCAAATTATGCTAATTTTATCATATGGTTATTTTATCAGAGGCACTTAAGAGAAACAAATGTTAGATTAAAAAATGAGACTGGAAAATATCATCCTTAGTGAGGTAACCCAATCACAAAAGAACACACATGGTATGCAGTCACTGATAAGGGGATATTAACCCAGAATCTCGGAATACCCTAGACACAATTTGCATATCAATAGATTTCCAAGAAGATGGAATGAGAGACCCCCTGGTCCTGGAAAGACTGGATGTAGGGGAATGCCAGGACAGAGAAGCAAGAGGGAGTTGAATGGGGAAAAGAGGGAGGGAAGGGGGCTTATGAGACTTTCGGGGAGGGAGGAAATGGGAAAAGGGAAATGATTTGGAATGTAATAAAAAAACTTAGAAAATAAAAAAAAATTGAGAGTTCTGATGTCAACAGATGGGATGGATTCCTAGGTGGGGCAGTCTCTGGATGGCCTTTCCTTTAGTTTCTGTTCCACTCTTTATCCCTGCATTTCATTTTGATGGGAGGAATTCTGGATTAATATATTTGAGGTGGGTGGATGGCCCCATCCCTCAGCTGGGGGCCATGCCTATCCACAGGATATGATCTCTGCAGGTTCTGTCTCCTCTACAGACACCAAACCCAGACACTATTGCTGATGCCAAGAAGTGCTAACTGATAGGAGAGCGGTATAGCTGTTGAAAATTCTTTAGATGCTTCTGAGCCATTCGATATTCTTCAGGTGAAATAATCAAAACACCAAATGTACTAAACAAATAAAGAATATTAAAAGCAGTAAGAGAAAAAGGCCAAGTAACATATAAAGGAAAGCCTATCAGAATCACATCAGATTTCCCACCAGAGACTATGAAAGCTAGAAGATCCTGGGCAGATCTTATACAGACTCTAAGAGAACACAAATGCCAGCCCAGACTACTATACCCAGCAAAACTCTCAATCATCATAGATGGAGAGACCAAGATATTCCATGATAAAACCAAATTTACACAATATCTTTCCACAAACCCAGCTCTGCAAAGGATAATAGGTGGAAATCACCAATACAAGGAGGAAAACTACACCCTGGAAAAAATGAGATAGTAACCTTCTTTCATCAAACCCAAAAGTAGATAACCACTCAAACATAAAGATAATGTCAAAAATAGCAGGAGGCAATAATCACTATTCATTAATATCTCTTAACATCAATGTCTCAATTCCCCAATAAAAAGACATACACTAACAGACTGGATAAGTAACAGGACCCAGCATTTTGCTGCGTGCAGGAAATGCACCTCAGTGTCAAAGACAAACACTACCTCAGAGTAAAAGGCTGGAAACAATCTTACAAACATTGGCTATTTCTACTACTGCGTCTACTGCTGTCATCTAGGCCACCCAATGATGTCACTGAAGCTCAGTGCAATCAACTATCTCTGGGTTTCTTTTTATGTAAAACAAGAACAGCATTTGGCACAAGAAATAGTTCCCTCCTTATAACATAGTGGTTGTGCTTCTAAGATATTCTACAAACAAAAAAGATATTGTCTTTCAGTTTAACTTGCAAGTTCCTCCTGTTTCCCAAATCTTCTGTGACTGTTGTCCCTGTCCTCATTTTTTAGCTGTACACATAGCGTTGGCAGGTTTTTGTTTGTTTATTTTCATTACATTTAATTTTAATGGAAAATAAACACCCAATATAAAGTTGTATCATTTATGTCTCTGATCTCCAATTCAATAACTTAAAGTAATATAAGGCTATACTTTTTATCCCCATAACATAAAGACATTGACAAGAAGAAATAAGAAATCTTGTGTTATATTAAAATCTTAAATATTGATATGGCTTGTCTTTATTAAAAATGAACACAATGATGATTAATATGGCTCAGCTTCATAAAAATACTATTTTTGAGATAAATAAGCTATGAAGTAGTATGTTTTCTCTATGTACTTTAAAATGCAACAAAATACAAAGGATTGATGGGCTTAAAAGTACCTGAGTTCAATATCGTTTATATATTGTTGGTAAGAGTTGCTTTACACCCAGTGAAATACATCAGTTTTCAATATATCAGTTAATGAAATCTAATAAAATACATAATAAAAATAAAAAGATAGTTATCTCTTGTTAAACAACTCTTATGTTTCTTTATGTCAATCACCAACCCATGCATTAGAATGATATTTTCTGAAAGAGATTGCCATAAAATAAAACCATGCTACTTATGCCTTCAGGAAAATGGATGCATTTTACAAAGGAAATTTAGTTATACATAAGTCTATATATTATATACATCCATGAATAGTCTGAAACTCAGTTCAACTACCAGCAAGTTTAATGATATAAGCAAAAATAATGTGTATTGACTGGAAAAAGCCACAGGAACCTACTAGGATGTTGGAAATATCTTTCTCTCATCTAGATAGCTTTGCATACGTGATGAAAACATTATTGAGCTATTTACTAAAGAATTTTGAGACTTATGTTACTATATTTGAGCTAATATTCATCCTCATTAAAAAATAAAAGCAGATTAATATGAGAAAAATTTGTACTCCAGTCTTCAGAAATAAAAAAATCTTGAAGAGCTAGCAAAAATAAAAATTGTTCATGTTTTCTGGTTTTTTTTGTGTGTGTTTTGATTGTTTATTTGACTGTTTCTTGTTGTTTTGTTTTGTTTGAAACAGAGTTTCACTATGTAGGTCTGGCAGTTCTGGTACTCACTATTGTAGACCAGGTTGGTCTTGTTCTCACAGACATCTGCCTGCTTCTACTTCCTGAGTGCTGGGATTAATGGTGTGCATCATTCTACCCAGCAAACTTGTTGATTTTTACGTTGAAGTTTTATGAAGAATTGACAGCTGTGTGCCAAAGACACTGAACTACACAACATGTAGGAGAGGAGAAACCCAGAGAAGCCTTCTCAGATTCTCCTTAACCTTGCTCTAGAACCATTTTTCTTCTGAGGTATGCAGTGCTTGATAAAGACCTTTAAGTCTGAAAGCCCCTTATCAACAAGGCCAGGATAAGGGTTCTAGGGAGAATCTTTCCTTACCAATTGTCACTCTGGTGACTCATGGCTTTGTCATTACCTTCTGTACCCCCATCTTCACCTTCCTCCTTCACTCTTTATCTTTCCATGTCCTCTTCTCTCTCTTTTAAGGATACTTGCATTGGGCTTTTAACCAACTCTAGATCATATAATCTCATTTTAATTTTTCCTCTACTGATATATATTTCCATATATAAATAGATGTTCTGTGTAGAGTTGGGGTAGAAGAATTTCTTAATAATATCTTGATTGCTTTGAGGGAGAAATCTGGCTTCTGTGACTTGCCAACTGGAGCAGGAACCAAAGACAGGAGGTAGGTGGCCATGAGAACACCAGAGATGTTACATCTGAGAACTGGGCAGTGTTCTCAAGCTTAAAACACTCATCCTGCAAAGTCTCACCTTAGGAACAGAGTACTCTGTGCCTCCAAAGTATTATCTCTAAAAGCAATAGTATATTTTCTATTTAAAGTGAAAAAATGAGGTTGTTAGCAAAAGAGTCACTCTCATGCATTGCCAGTAATAAACAGGTTCAAGTTATAGTGAAAGTAATTTGACATAGCAAGGGCATTTAAACTGTTAGGGCCTTTAAGGTGGTAGTACATCTGTTACAGATTAATTTTTGACAAATGGAAACTAAACAACATTTAAAGTGGAAATATATTATAATGCTAAATTGATTGTAAGCAGTAGAAATGAAGGAAAAATGATAAACAGTGTGCTGTGTAGAAGTACATCTGGAGCATGTGGGTATACACGTGTTTGTAAAGGAATTTATTGGTATCAGGAAAGCATTATGAAAATGTTGGGTGTATAGAATCATGATAAATTATATTTGAGATACACACAGGTGCTTGCATTTAGCTAGAAGGAGTCCTGGAAGCTGTGCATAAGAGATGTCATGTTTAAACCCAGTGCCTTCACCAAGTGATTTTGAATAGTGTGATCCTCATGATCATCTCTGATATAATGTCTGACTCCTTTTTGGAGAAAATATTTAATAGTTTTTGACTATAATCACAGTTCCTTCCTTTTTCCACATAAATATTGACTATGGACTTTCTATATCCTAGAAGTCAGTTTGTCATGGCTGGACAAAGCTTTTACCGTGGGAGTCTTGTGGATCAACTTATGTCATATAGGTTGGTGGCTGCTCTGCTGAGCAGTTGTGGTCATTTGTGTCACATGTTAGTTTTATCTTGGAACTACTCTATTCTCAAATAAGTTGTGTTTGTTGACAGAAAAGAAAGAAGATATGTTATTATCCTTTCATTTTTCTTATGTACATATAATTATAGTAACAAATACTGGCTATAATTTTATTTTTTATCATACAAATGTTATCAAATTCTCTTTTACCAATAAAGTTATTCAATTATTTAGTTATTATATTCATACTTACTTTTTGAAAATTTTTATCATTGGTTTTCAGTTACTTTATACCAGCTGTGGCACAGTTAGGCAATAACTGTGTATCAATTAAGACTATGCTCACAGCTTCTCCAATTTGAATGACTTATACCTCACAAGTACTTGCAGGGATATTTGGATTGAGAATACAACATATCAACCTTCCAATGTAAGTGATAACCTTAATGTTCCTTTTGGCCTTGACTGATACAACAAAGCCAAATGTTGAATTTTCCAGAAACTAAAGAAAATATAACATTTAATAGTAAGTTCAAGTCAAGCTTCAACATTTCTTCATGTGGAGGTATACTTCTATGTGACATTTGGGGTCTGCCCTAGATCCATGAGAAATTCTTGTTTAAACAAGTAACAAGGTTACTTGTCTAGTAACCTCGAGAGATTAAGGTACAAGAATATCCAAAAAACAAGGACTGATTAGGTGAGGAAGGATAAAACTAGTGAGTTGTGTGTTTAAATGAGTCTATGGCCATTAAAATTATGAGATCAGATTTTTTTTTTCAGAATCCTTTTTTAGTTTTTAGTTAACACTGAATATCGTGTGTCTAGAAATTATTCTCATGAATGGGAGTCTGTTTTAACACCCAAGACTAAAGAAAAAAAAATCATGCCGAAAATTTTATCCACAAGAAGGTGTCAAACATTCTTCTAGGACTTGAGTGTTTATTAGGGAGTAACAGAGAGGTTTATGGTTTGGTCTGGTTTTAGTGAACATGGTGCAAATCCTAAGAGAAAGAGGCGATGCTAAAGGAAAGTTTAACGAGAACCTAGAAAGGCCAGATGGCTGGTTGGTCTGTAGTGCTTCGCTGAATCACTGATGTTTCAGCTTTCATCGTACAGAAAATAAATGTCAAGCCACAACATGGCTCCATACAGTAGGCATAGCCCAATAAAGGTTCAAAGCCAGGATCAACATTTTCCATGTCCTAGAAACATGAAGAACTTTGAAGTATGTTAAGTCACAAGTCAGTGGCTAGAGCTGAGTAAGTTAAAAAAGAAATAAAAATATAGAATGAGATTGTGAAGGCTGTTGCAGAGCAAAGTAAGGGTTTTATAAAAGTACCTTAAATAACTGACTATTATAAGCCAATAGTGACATAGAGAATTTTGAATTCTGGATTGAATGTTCTTCCTACATCTGCCTCTTGAGTTTAGATTACAGTTTTTTGCTACTATGCCTTATGTTAAATTTTATTTATTTTATTTTACTTTTATATAGGGATTTATTTTGTAACTCAAGCTACTTTTGAACTCCTAGCAGTCTTCCTGCCTCACCACTTCAAGTAGAGAAGATTTTTATACTGTGCAAGAATTGAAAGGAAAATGGATTTTTGCAGTAACCTAGCCAAAGAGAACTGCTACATTGTTTGAATGAAAGTTGTGAATAAGGAATAAACACAACTTTTGACGTAGAGTTCTTCAAATTTGTGAGAAATGTACATAAGCTCCATAAATTGGTGTGGTATAAGATTTTGAAAATATTCTGTGAAATGATGTATAATTTTGATATGGATTGTTAAGAACAGAATCCAAAAATAATTAGGTTTGGTTCTTTAAAGTCTATGTAGGTGATTATATTATTTACTAGAAATTATACACAACTATGCACAGTTCTTTAATCTTCATGACTTATACTTGTTGTTTGTTTCCTCCTAATTTTAAGTGAAAGAAATGCCATAACTAAGTTGTTAGAGTTGAGCTTTAGAGATGGTTTGTGACTGGATACTTGAAAGGTTTGCATATTTTTAATTAGATAATGATTTGTATCAAAGTATACAAATTAAGTATAAACTGCTAGCAAAAGTCTTGCCTGGAATTAATTTAACGATATAAACCAGAAGACTCCCACCAAGTGTGGTATTTTCTATAATGTATACATGAAATGCAGAAATATAAAATTTTGAACTAAGTGAAGAATTCCTGAACCAATAAATATTTTTTTGTTTCCTGAAGAAATAGATGAATTTGAAAGTAATGTGGTTGAAGAAATAGACATATTTACTTTGATTTGACCCCTACACATACATAAGTTCATACATGTGTGAAATATTAATAGGATTCCATAAATATTACAATGTTGTGTTAATTAAATAACTAACCCCCATGTAGACTACATATAAGTGAAAAGTAATGAGAAACATTTATGCATAGTACTTATTTTTTAAGTGATTTTAAGTGCTTAAGTAAGTCTGTCAAAATGGTTCCATGAGTCCTAAATTTCATTCACACACGAAAAATTGTAAACGTGTAATGATATTTACAGAGAAGAAAAGAGAAATTACATACAGAAAGATTAATGTCATTAATTCTCTCAACACAGTAAAACTAGAGTAATCATCCTGAATAAATGAAGAACATAAAAACTAATACTTTATTTAAAATTTGGGTATTTTTGTTTTAGTTCTTATTTATTTATAGAAATTTAAAATATGACTGTTCTAAAAGTTGAGGAAGTATTTCTCTGGAAATATTATATAAAGATTAGAGAGTTATAAATTAATTTTTTTCTATTTTTCTTTTAACTATCCTCCAAAAATCACTGAAAATGTCATTATTTTCTTACAGTTATTTTTATGTGTGTCTAAAACTTAGGATTCATGGAACCATTTTGGCAGACTTACATTTCTCTTTGTAGTTGATTTAAGATAGGAGCAATTGCTCTCATCTTTTCCAAAGTCTTCAAAGAACTCCTGAGGGAAGTCAAAGCAACTCATAGATGTGTGGCTTATTTCCATATTATTAGAATACATATTTGTTTAAATGGGTCAGAGCACACTGATGCAGTGTGTAGCCTTTTCCCCACATGATTTTGTGAGAAACATGGACAGCATTGCAAGTACAAGTTAGATAAAAGTAGAGCACAAAAATATTTAAATGTTTCAGAGAAAAGCAAAGTGAATTTTTAATTAGGAATTGAGGCAGCAATTCAATAGTCTTGGAATAGAAATAGATATTACAGTAGGAAAAAAAGACCCAACTTAAGGAGGAGAAAAAGCTGTTAATATGATACGGTTTTTTATAAGCATTTATTTTCATCAAAGTACCACTGTTTAAAGAGTCAACCTTTTTCCACTAGTAGAGTGAAGGATTTGTCTTGTTCATGTGGGATTGATGCTATACCTATTCATAGATTCACTGGTGAGGTCAAAGATGCAGGAAAAAATTATCAATGTTTTAGTTTTATGAATAATTTCAGTATGAACAAATGACCTGATTATGAGTAAACACCATTAAAAAGAAGATAGCAGATATATTATGTCTTTGCATGTTTTAAATCTACATGTCAGGCCACATGGGCCCACTGGTGCAATACTGGCATAATCATATATGTGGATAACTGTCTATTGATTGTATATGAAGCCTATATCACGAGGGAATGCATACCTGGTACTGTCAAATGTTTGTGGTTGATGAAGTCATAGTCCCCAAAGGGGAGTTTACTACTGTTGATTTGCTAAATTCACATGTAGTCAAACCGAACATTGATGTTTGCATCCACAGACCAGTGCTGGTCTTAGCTTTGATCAAAAAATTTCTCTGTGCAATATATAACAGAGAAAGCAGAGACTCATGGCTACTCAAGGTGCTAAGAGGATGTGAACTGCTAAGTGCACAATTCTAAACAAAATATTTACAAAGTCTCCTCTATGGCTCAGGGATCATCACCAAAGAGGGAGTGAAAAGAATGTAAGAAAAGCATGCTAAGGAGAAAGGCTACCAAGTGTTATCCTCTGGTTATGAAGAAGTCTTTGCAAGCATGAACTCTCAGCAGCTATGTTTGCCTGAATTGGAACTGCTGAAGTCTAGGTTTCTCAACCCCTCAGCTTTGAATTGGGGAGAATATTATAGATAAAATCACCATGTCATGTATATTGCATATAGTAGAAATAAACACAGAAAAGTGAAAGACAAAAGAATAAATAATGAACATGAGAAACTTGGTACATTGAGAATGTTGACATATATACAGTAGCCTTTCTTTTTGTGTTGTTTTTTAAAGACTGATTTGTTTTATGTATATAAATACACTGTATCTCTGTCTTCAAATACACCAGAAGACAGTATTCGATCTCATTACAGATCATTGTGAGCCACCAAGTAGTTGCAGGGAATTGGACTCAGGACCTCTGGAAGAGTAGTCAGTGCTCTTAACCGCTGAGCCATCTCTCTAGCCCATGATAGCCTTCCGATGCATGTGTCCCTTGAAATAACTGAACTAGATCTGATTCAAACATTTAACGAATTTTTATCTCATCTCATTTTATAGGAAATAAACTAGAGAAAAATTTCTTAGAAAATAAAAAGCTACACTTCTGACAAAGATTCTACGAGACAGATTAGTTGAGTAAAACTTTGTGATTATAGTGAGTTTGAATGTTGCAGATTCAGAGCCAAATTAACTTGAGCTGACTTTAGTCCCAGTAGTAAATGTTTATTGTCTACATCTTCTCTGACCTAATATCTTGTGACTATCAGTACAACCTTTGTAACCATATTAACTTACCAGACCATGTCTACCTAGAATTAGGAATGCCAATGGTTGGCATCTGATATCTGAGATAATATCAAGAGACAGGAAAATTATTTGGATATGGGAAGAGAATGAAACCACTTGCCCAGAAGTCTAAATGGAATCTCTTCTAGCTGAGAAGCAGGAATTCTAACACAGTTAACTGTGTAAAGCCTTTATGCCTTCACTGCTAAGCATATGTTCTAAGCCTCTTGTGTAAGATTAGAGGTTCTGGGTTTATTATACTTAATCAGATTATAATTTCATTCAAGGAAACTCTGGAGGAACTTTATATTCTCAATTTGTCAAGAGAGGTAAAAGAGATTTCCTAGCAATTTTTGAATACCACCAAGATGTTATACTTATCTAAAGCTGAAATATCTCACACTCTTTCTTACCAACATTTAGCCATGCTTTATTCTTTTCTTGATCAGCTCTCTTTCTTAACACTGTGCTTACAATATAGCTCCAAGTGCTGTTTTGCAAACTCCGAGTTCTTGATAAGTTCATACCCATTTATTTGAAATAAATGGTATTTATTTGAAACTTTATTCTTTTTTTAAAAAATAAACTTATTTTATTTACTTATATTCCAGCCATTGCTCCTCTCCTGTTCCCCCTCCCATAGGTCCTCATTCTACTCCTCCTTCCCCTTGTATCTGAGGGGGTGCTCCCCCCTAAACCAGGCATCTTACTTCCATGGGGGCTTATGTCTCTCCAGGATTAGGAGCATCTTCTTCCACTGAGACCAGACTTGGCAGTTCCTATATATGAACAGCCTGTGTATGCTGCCTAGTTGGTGGTTCAGTTTCTGGAAGCTCCCAAGGCTCTGGGTTAGTTAGCCTGCTGGTCCTCTTAGGGGAAACTTTATTCTTTTGTTGAACAATTTTCTTTCAGATTTTAATGAAACTACAGATGGGTTTCATTCTGGTTAGTTCTGGAATTGTCAGGCCTAAACTGAATCCCCATGAGATTAAGGGAAATTCTTAAACTGTTGAGGGTGATACTGTAGTCCCACACCACTGACAAGCTTGCAGAAGATTCCTCAACATTTCTTGACTCTATTTTCTGATGTTTCTACCACTGTATTAGAAAAGCGCTTTGACTTTGATTCATTACTTTTTATAATGTTCAGTCTATAAAAATGTCTTTAGGCTACTAATTTATTAGGACATATTATTTGCAAAAGCAGAATCCCTTTCCTAACAGGCCATTCCTATGTGACTCAAGAATAAACTTTTATTTTCTAGCCATTTAAGGTGCAATCTCTTTTACACTGACAGTAGTGATTATTCCAGATTATCTTAGTGTTCAAACCCGTCATCATTATTTCAAAATAACACAAAGAATCAAACATACCTTCAGAAGCTTCGGTTATTGAAAACTGTCATAACTGCTTCAACACGTTCTTTGCATGTTTAATAAATGTCATACTTCCATTAAGCAAAGAAAGTCAAAGAAAAATCATTTCCCTTAATGTATTAAACAGTAAATTCCAATTGATAAAAATAACAAGTACACCTCACGTTAAGAAGGTTTCTATCATATGTAGTATAAAAACTGTGTTGGGTAGAAGCACAATGGGAGTGTGTGTCTGCCTGTGTTTAGCAGATGAGCTGGATACAGAGTGAATGGTGAAGCCTTACATTCCACCTTCCTTAATCCTATTCTAAATTAAGAAACACTAAAACTGACATGCCCTTCCTCAGCAGAATAGCATTGATAGGATTGTTCTATTCTGGGCATTCACAGACACCATATTCCATACCAAAAATAAACTCTGCAAAATGCCATATTTCCAAGTTTGGAAGATGACTAGGCTGACTCCAGATAACCAGTAGTTCCTTGCTGTCAGCACAAGCAGTGGGGGTGCCAGCCGGGAACACTGAAGCTATTTTACAGCATGAATGTTTCCAGAGAAGAACATATTCTGAAGTGAGATATTTTAGTTCAACATTCTGCAAAATTTACCTCATAATATAGGCGAAGTTAAGGGTTGGTTGTAGTGACTGATAAATAAAAACTTGTAAGGTGATTGATTAGTGAACCTTTCTCTATGTGACTAGCTTATTAATTTCACTAATTAAAATTGCTCTGTCAAAAGATCCACATTTCAGATGGTACAACTATTTCACTTGGATGTTTCCCTCTGCCCAAAACAGAAATTAACCTTTGAGTATAAACAATTGTAGTTGCTATTTTATCTGACAAACTGCCTTGAAATGTCGAGCATATTTTAACAATGTACATACTGATTTGTGTGCCTATTCCAGGTAACTACCAAGAAAGACATGTTATATTCAATGCACTGTATAATGATCTAATACATTTTGTATGCTTTATTTTTTGAGAATGTAAATTAATTACAAGTGTTTTCCTCTCCCTTTTATAGTTCCAAACCCTTTCATATGGCCTATCCCTGCTGTCCTTCAAATTCCTGGCCTCTTTTCACTAAATGTTATGGCATGGTTTGTCTATTTGTATATACATATACATTCCATTCCTGATTATAATCTGTTGTGTCCATATGTTACTAGTGTGATTGTTTCAAGGCAGCCCATTTGGTACTGGACAACCAGTTGGCATGCTTTTCTCTGGAGAGGAAGACCTCTCATACCCCCACCTATCCTCAGTTTTCTACAGTTCTTCATCTAGGGTTGACACCTTGTGTCTTGTCCTTGTGCAGTCTGGTGTGATTGTTGGTGTAGTCCTTGTTTAGGTCGTATCTGAGCAATCATATTAGTGAAGTTCTATGAGATAATTTTTTTCCTTTTTTTTTTCAAAAAATTCTTTATCTACATTTCAAATGTTATTCCCTTTCCTCATTTCCCCTCTGAAAACCCCTTATCCCATCACCCCTCCCCTTGCTCACTATCCTGCTTCAGTATCCTGGCATTCCCCTACACTGGGGCTTCAAGCATTCACAGAATCAAGGGCCTCTCCTCTCACTGATGTCAAATAAGGCCATCCTCTGCTACATATGCTGCTGGAGCCATGGGTCCCTCCATGTGTACTCTTTGGTTGGTGGTTTAGTCCCTGGGAGCTCTGGGGTACTGGTTGGTTTACACTGTTGCTCCTCCTATGAGATTGCAGACTCCTTCAGCTCCTTGGGTCTTTTCTCTAGCTCCTCCATTGGGGACCCTATGCTCAGTCCAATGGTTAGCTGTGAGCATCCACTTCTGTATTTTTCAGGCACTGGAAGATCCTCTCAGAAGACAGCTATATCAGCTCCTGCCAGCAAGCACTTGTTGGCATCCACAATAGTGTCTGGGTTTGGTAACTGGTTATGGGATGGGTTCCCAGGTTGGGCAGTCTCTGGATGGCCTTTCCTTCAGTCTTTGTGCCATACTTTGTCTCTGTATCTGCTCCAATGAGTATTTTGATCCCTCTTCAAAGAAGGACCAAAGAATCTACACTTCGGTCTTCCTTCTTCTTGAGCTTCATGTGGTCTATGAATTGTTCCTTGGGAATTCCTAGCTTCTGGGCTAATATCCACTTATCAGTGAGTGCATACCATGTCTGTTCTTTTGTGGTTGGGTAACCTCACTCAGGGTGATATTTTCTTGTTCCATCCATTTGCCTAAGAATTTCATGAATTCATTCTTTTAAATAGCTGAATAGTACTCCATTTTGTAAATGTGTCACATTTCCTGTATCCATTCTTTGGTTAAGGGACATTTGGGAGCCTCAAACACATGGGAACAGGGGAAATTTTCCTGAATAGAACACCAATAGCTAGCTTATGGTCTAAGATCAAGAATCGACAAATGGGACTTCATAAAATTTCAAAGCTTCTGTAAAGCAAAGGACAAAACGACAACCAAAATTTGGAAAAGATCTTTATCAATCCTACATCTGATAGAGGGCTAATATTCAATATATACAAAGAACTCAAAAAGTGAGACTCAAGAGAAAAAAATAACCCTATTAAAAATGGGATACAGAGCTAAACAAAGAATTCTCAACTGAGGAATACGGAATGGCTGAGAAGCACCTAAAGAAATGTTCAACATCTTCAGTCATCAGGGAAATGCAAATCAAAACAACCCTGTGATTATACCTCAAACCAGTCAGAAGGGCTAAGATGAAAAACTCAGGTGACAGCAGATGCTGGCAAGAATGTGGAGAAAGAGGAACACACCTCCATTGCTGGTGGGATTGCAAGTTGGTACAACCACTCTGGAAATCAGGTTGGAAGTTCCTCAGAAAATTGGACATTGTAATGTCTGAGGACCTAGCTATACCATTCCTGGGCATATACCCAGAAGATGCTACAATATATAATAAGGATACATGCTCTACTATGTTCACAGCAGGCTTATGTATATGAGATAGTTTTTAATGTTACTAGGAGACAAGTTGATCCCCTGGCTCTTAAAATCTGTCCACCCCATCTTCCATTATATTCCTTAAGCCTTAGGTAGGAGAGTGTTTTGCAGATATATCTAAATACATTTTTGATAATTGTATAGTTTTAATTGTATAAATATAAATGATCACTACATTCATTAAAAGCAGTTCAAAATGAAAAAAGTCCTGTATATTCACGTGTTAAATATGATAATTTCTCCAGACATATAGAAAAAACCCTATTTTCAGGAACTCAAAATTCAATATTAACAGAATAAAAATACAAATTTCTTATCTGTTTTAAAAGAAATTATGCTTTATTTGCTATGTTATTTATTATTAATTTATTAATTTATTTATCATCTCTGTTTGATATTGCTCTTTGTTGTTTTGAGACAGGGATTGATGTACTGAGGCTAGCTGATTATTGTTTTAAATTTATATTTGAACTTTCTGTTTTTACCTCTCCAGTGCTGATCTGATAGACATGTGCCATTATACTTTACTTTGACATTTTGTTTTCTAAGACAACTTAATTACTATGATAAAAGTATTCGGGCAGTGGTAGCGCACACCTTTAATCCCAGCACTTGGGAGGCAGAGACAGGTGGATTTCTGAGTTCGAGGCCAGCCTGGTCTACAGAATGAGTTCCAGGACAGCCAGAGCTACACAGAGAAACCCTGTCTCGAAAAACCAAAAAAAAAAAAAAAGTATTAATGTATATTTATAAAAGTTAACTCAGGTGAAAAAATAAAGTAAAATTAAGGGAAATGTAGAAAAAATGTTTGGGGGTATAGCAGGATGGTTAAGTGGATAAAGTCACTTGTAGCCAAGCCTGAGAACCTGAGTTCAACATCCAAGTGCCCATCTGGAGGAAAGGACTGCTGTTTGCAATTTTGTTCTGACCTTCACATATGTTCCATGACACCCACAAACAGAAATGTTTTAAAAGTCTAAAATTTAAGTTTCTATTCATGTATTTTGTGGCTTGCTCTATATCGTTTTCATGTTTAGGTATTTGCCTAGTCCCTGATCCCTAATTGCATCCCTGATCTCTCAAAGACTGTAATCATGAAGAAATGGTGGATTTTGTCATAGGCTTTTTCAGCATCTAGTGAAATGATCATGTGCTTTGTTTTCTCTCATGTTGGTTTATATTGTGGATTATTTGGAAGGATTTTCATATGTTGACCCATCCCTCTATCTCTGGGATGAACACTACTTGATTATAGTAGACAATGTTTCTGATGTATTCTTGGATTTGGTTTATTGTATTTTGTATCAATGATCAGAGGGAAATTGGTCTGAAATTCTCTTTCTTTGTTGAATTTTTGCATGGTGACCGTGGCCTCATAAAATGAATTTGCCAGTCTTTCTTCTGTTTCTATTCTGCAGAATAATTTGAGAAGTATTGGTATTAGCTCTCCTCTGAAAGTCTGGTAGAATTCTGCACTAAAACCATCAGGCCATGGGCTTCATTTGCTTGGGAGACATTTAATGAATGCTTCTGTTTCCTCAGGGATTATAGGTCTATTTAGGCTGTTTACAGGATCTTGATTTAACTTTGGCAAGTGAGAAATTTAAGAAAATTCCACTAAAAAGAAAAGATAAGCCTGTACACCTTAATAGCTATTTAATATATTACTTGAAGTTTTAGGTGAACAGTAAGAAAATTAAAGGATACAAATAGGGAGGAAAGAAGTCAAAGTATATCACCATTCACAGATGATATGCTAGTATATGTAACTGAATCCCAAAATTTTACCAGAGAACTCTTACAGCTGACAAACACTTTCTTTTTTTTTTAAATTTTATTTTCTAAGTTTTTTTTTATTTACATTCCAAATCATTTCCCCTTTTCCGTTTCCTCCCTCCCCGAAAGTCCAATAAGCACCCTTCCCTCCCTCTTTTCCCCATTCAACGCCCTCTCCTTTCTCGGTCCTGGTATTCCCCTACATCCAGTCTTTCCAGGACCAGAGGTCTCTCCTTCTATCTTCTTAGATATCTATTGATATGCGAAATGTGTCTAGGGTATTCCGAGATTCTGGGTTAATATCCCCTTATCAGTGACTGCATACCATGTGTGTTCTTTTGTGATTGGGTTACCTCACTAAGGATGATATTTTCAAGTTCTGACCATTTGCCTAGGAATTTTGTGAGTTCATTGTTTTTAATTGCAGAGTAGTATTCCATTGTGTAAATATACCACATCTTCTGAATCCATTCCCCCGTTGAGGGACATCTGGGTTCTTTCCAGCTTCTGGCTATTATAAATAAGGCTGCTATGAACATAGTGGAACATGTGTCCTTATTGCTGCAGGGAAAGCCTCTGGGTATATGCCCAGGAGTGGTATAGCCGGATCCTCCGGGAGTGTCATACCCAGTTTTCTGAGGAACCGCCAGACTGCTTTCCAGAGTGGTTGTACCAGCTTGCAATTCCACCAGCAGTGGAGGAGTGTTCCTCTTTCTCCACATCCTCGCCAACAACTGCTGTCTCCTGTGTTTTTGATCTTAGCCATTCTGACTGGTGTGAGATGGAATCTCTGGGTTGTTTTGATTTGCATTTCCCTAATGACTAAGGATGATGAACATCTCTTTAGGTGCTTCTCAGCCATTAGATATTCTTCAGGTGAGAACTCTTTGTTTAGCTCTGTACCCCATTTTTAATACGCTTACTTGCCTCTCTGGAGTTTAACTTCTAGAGTTCTTTGTATATATTGGATATTAGCCCTCTGTCGGATGTAAGGTTGGTAAAGATCATTTCCAGGTTAGTTGGTTGCCGCTTTGTCTTTTGACAGTGTCTTTTGCCTTGTAAAAACTTTGTAATTTAATGAGGTCCCATTTGTCTATTCTTGATCTTAGAGCATAAGCTATTGGAGTTCTGTTCAGGAAATTCTCCCCTGTGCCCATATGTTCAAGGTTCTTCCCTAGTTTCCTTTCTATTAGTTTCAGTGTGTCTGGTTTTATGTGGAGGTCCTTGATCCACTTGGAAATGAGCTTAGTGCAAGGAGATAAGAATGGGTCAATTTGCATTCTTCTGCATGTTGACCTCTAGTTGAGCCAGCACCATTTGTTGAAAAGGCTATCTTTTTTCCACTGGATGGTTTTAGCTCCTTTGTCAAAGATCAAGTGACCATAGGAGTGTGGATTCATTTCTGGGTCTTCAATTCTGTTCCATTAATCTACATGCCTGTCACTGTACCAATACCATGCGGTTTTTAACACTATTGCTCTGTAATACAGCTTGAGGTCCGGGATACTGATTCCCCCAGAGGTTCTTTTACTCTTGAGAATAATTTTAGCTATTTTGGGTTTTCTGTTATTCCAGATGAATTTTTGAATTGCTCTTTCTAACTCTATGAAGAATTGAGTTGGGATTTTGATGGGGATTGCATTGAATCTGTATACTACTTTTGGTAAGATGCTCATTTTTACTATATTAATCCTGCCAATCCATGAGCATGGCAGATTTTTCCATCTTCTGAGGTCTTCTTCAATTTCTTTCTTCAGAGACTTGAAGTTCTTGTCATACAGATCTTCCACTTCTTTGGTTAGAGTCACGCCAAGATACTTTATATGGTTTGTGGCTATCGTGAAGGATATCATTTCTCTTACTACTTACTATCCTTTGAGTATAGGAAGGCTACTGACTTGCTTGAGTTAATTTTATATCCGGCCACTTTGCTGAAGTCCTTTATTAGCTGTAGGAGTTCTCTGGTGGAGTTCTTTGGGTCGCTTAAGTGTACTATCATATCGTCTGCAAATAGTGATAGTTTGACTTCTTCCTTTCCAATTTGTATCCCTTTGACCTCTTTTTGTTGTCTAATTGCTCTAGCTAGAACTTCAAGTACTATATTGAAAAGATATGGAGAGAGAGGGCAGCCTTGTCTAGTCCCTGATTTTAGTGGGATTGCTTCAAGTTTCTCTCCATTTAGTTTGATGTTGGCTACCTGTTTGCTGTAAATTGCTTTTACTATGTTTAGATATGGGCCTCGAATTCCTGATCTTTCCAAGACCTTTAGCATGAAAGGATGCTGAATTTTGTCAAATGCTTTGTCAGCATCTAATGAGATGACTATGTGTTTTTTTTCCTTTGAGATTGTTTATATACTGGATTATATTGATGGATTTCCTTATATTGAACCATCCCTACATCCCTGGGATGAAGGCTACTTGATCGTAGTGAATGATCGTTTTGATGTGTTCTTGGATTCGGTTGGCAAGAATTTTATTGAGTATTTTTGCATCGATATTCATAAGAGAGATTGGCCTGAGATTCTCTTTCTTTGTCGGATCTTTGTGTGCTTTTGGTATTAGTGTAATTGTGGCTTCATAGAACGAGTTGGGTAGTGTTCCTTCTGTTTCTATTTTGTGGAACAGTTTGAAGAGTATTTGTGTTAGGTCTTCTTTGAAGGTCTGATAGAATTCTGCACTAAAACCATCTGGACCTGTGCTTTTTTTGGTTTGAAAACTTCCAGTGACAACTTCTATTTCTTCAGGGGTTATTGGACGGATTAGATGATCTATTTGATCCTGATTTAATTTTGGTATTTGATATCTGTCAAGGAAATTGTCCATTTCCTGGAGATTTTCTAGTTGTGTTGAATACAGGTTTTTGTAGTAGGATCTGATGATTTTTTGAATTTCCTCAGTTTCTGTTGTTATCTCTCCCTTTTTGTTTCTGATTTTATTAATTTGGGTGCTGTCTATGTGCCCTCTTGGTAATCTGGCTAAGGGGTTATCTCTCTTGTTGATTTTCTCAAAGAACCAACTCCTCGTTTTGTTGGTTCTTTGTATGGTTTTATTTGTTTCTACTTGATTGATTGCAGCCCTGATTTTGATGATTTCCTGCCTTCTACTCATCTTTGGTGTATTTGCTTCTTTTTGTTCCAGGGCTTTCAGGTGTGCCATTAAGCTGTTAGTGTATGCTGTCTCCCGTTTCTTTTTGGCGGCACTCAGGGCTATGAATTTTCCTCTTAGTACTGCTTTCATTGTGTCCCATAAATTAGGGTATATTGTGCCTTCATTTTCATTAAATTTTAAAAAGTCTTTGATTTCTTTCTTTATTTCCACCTTGACCAAGTTATCATTGAGTAGAGCATTGTTCAGCCTCCATGTGTACGTGGGTTTTCTTTTGTTTTTGTTGCCATTGAAGACCACCCTTATTCCATAGTGATCTGATAGGAGGAATGGGATTAGTTCTATCTTCTTATATCTGTTGATGTCTGATTTGTGACCAATTATATGGTCAGTTTTGGAGAAGGTACCATGAGGTGCTGAGAAGAAGGTGTATTCTTTAGCTCTAGGATGAAATGTTCTATATATATCTGTTAGTTCCATTTGGTCCAAGGCTTCAATTAGATTCACTGTGTCCCTGTTTAGATTCTGCTTTCCTGAATGATCCATTTCAGAGAGCGGGGTGTTGAAGTCACCCACTATTATTGTGTGAGGTGCAATGTGTGCTTTAAGCTTTAGTAAAGTTTCTTTTACGAATGAGGGTGCCCTTGCATTTGGAGCATAGATATTCAGAATTGAAAGTTCTTGTTGGTGGATTTTTCCCTTTATCGGTATGTAGTGTCCTTCTGTGTCTTTTTTGATGACTTTAGGTTGAAAATCAATTTTATCTGATATTAGGATGGCTACTCCACCTCGTTTCTTGGGGCCATTTGCTTGTAAAATTGTTTTCCAGCCTTTTACTCTGAGGTAGTGTTTGTCTTTGACACCGAGGTGCGTTTCCTGCATGCAGCAAAATGCTGGGTCTTGTTTACGTATCCAGTCTGCTAGTCTATGTCTTTTTATTGGGGAATTGAGACCATTGATATTAAGAGAGATTAAGGCATAGTGATTATTGCCACCTGTCATTCTTGATGCTATCTTTATGTTTGAGTAGTTATCTACTTTTGGGTTTGAAGCAAGAAGGTTACTATCTCATTTTTTCCAGGGTGTTGTTTCTCTCCCTATTATCCTTTGCAGGGCTGGATTTTTGGAAAGATATTGTGAAAATTTGGTTTTATCATGGAATATCTTGGTCTCTCCATCTATGGTGATTGAGAGTTTTGCTGGGTCTAGTAGTCTAGGCTGGCATTTGTGCTCTCTTAGTGTTTGCATGAGATCTGCCCAGGATCTTCTGGCTTTCATAGTCTCTAGTGAGAAGTCTGATTTGATTCGGATAGGTATTCCTTTGTATGTTACTTGACCCTTTTCTCTTACACTTTCAACAAAGTGGCAAGATACAAAATAACTCAACAATAATCAGTAATTCTCCTATATATAAATAAAAAATGAGCTTAGCAAAAATAGGAAAACAAATCACTTCTCAATAGCCATAAATAATATAAAATATCTTGGGGTGACTCTAACCAAGCAAGTGAAAAATCTTTATGATAAGAACATCAAGTATTTGAGGAAGAAACTGAATAAGATATTAGGAGATGGAAAGACCTCACTTGCTTATGGATCAACAAGATTGACATAGTAAAATTGGCCATTTTTACCAAAGCATTCTATAGATTCAGTGCAATTCCCATCAAAATTCCAACACAATTCTTTACATATCTTAAAAATATTCTCAACTTCTTATGAAAAAATAAAAATCCCAGGATATCTAAAAGAATCCTATACAATAAAAGAAGTTTTGGAGGTATGAGCATCTCTGATATTAAGCTGTACTACACAGCAATAGTAATAAAATCAAATGATATTGGCATAAAAAAACAGTCTGATCAATGGAATTGAATGAAAGACCCAGAAATAAACAGACATACATATCTATGGACAATTAATTTTTTTTAAATTAGATATATTCTTTATTTATATTTCAAATGGTTTCCCCTTTTCTGGTTCCCCCTCTGAAAGTTCCATAAGCCATCTCCTCTCCCCCTATTTCCCAATCAACCCCCTCCTGCTTCTCTGTCCTGGTATTCCCCTACACTGCTTCATCAAGTCTTTCCAGGACCAGGGGCCTCTCCTCCCTTTGATGTCCAACAAAGCCATCCTCTGCTGCCTATGTGTCTGGAGTCATGGGTAATGGTGACAAAGATGCCAACTCTACAATGGAAAAAAGTAAGCAT
>BTHU01000004.1:56687446-56914946 GCA_036184795.1 Tokudaia tokunoshimensis | reverse complement strand
TGCATACTAAGAATAGAATAATTAGTATTTATTGCTATTATTTTAGATTTTATTTAATTTTTTATTTTTATGTGTATGACTCTTTCACTTTCATTTATGTATGTGCACCACATATGTGCCTCATGCATGAAAAATCAGAAAAGGACTCCAGATATCCTGGAATTGCAGGTATAGATGATTGTGAGTCAACATATAGCTGCTGGGAATTGAAACTGCAAGAGTTTCTTTGCAAGAGCAGCAAGAGCTTTTAGTTACTGACTCGCTAGGTTTTACTTGGTGGGGTTTGTTTGTTTGTTTTATGTTTTATTTTTCTTTGTTATTGTTTAAGAGATTTTTAGACAGATAAAGTTTGTGTTTAGGATCATTGCCTTTTGCACAGGCTTAAATGAAATATAGAAATGTTTTGATGGTTAAAAAAAACTATTTATAAAAATCCCCAGAGATTATCAGGGAAGACATGCCCTTCATCTTCTTATGAAGAAGAGTCCATAGACATGCAAAGCAAAATATGCACTGATATTTTTAAATAGAAGAACAACGTTTACCAGAAGAGGTTGTTGACATTTTAATTACCTTTCACTTTTGACTTGTACCAAAATCATACACTAACTTGAAAAGCAGCATTTTTTTCTTCTGTGCATGAGAGCTGATTGATTTTCAAAAACTCTCTTTAACGAAATCAACACTAATTTTCTTTTCTCAGACTATTTACCTGTCAAAGTGAACAAACCTCTATTAAATGAGGGCATCACTTTCCCTTTTATTCTAAGCAGAGTAATATATTTCACAGTGGTAGGATGGAAAGAAATATGAAAAGCAAATATTACCAACTAAGGAGCATTGATTGAACCAGAGTTCTTTGGCTAGTCTTATCTCCCTAATTATGTATCAACTATAAATTCATTCATACAAAGCTGTAAGTTTTATCTATCTATCTGTCTGTCTGTCTGTCTGTCTGTCTATATCTATATCTATATTCATAACTTTGGAATAAATTAGAGGGCCTGAGATATGCAAGAGACAATGTAAAATTAGTTGAAATCACTTCTGCAGGCTAGAATACAAAAATGATCACACAGTAGACACTAATGATATCAGAGACATTAAAACCATGTACATACATAGAAATTTGGAAAATGTAGTCTGTATCCAGAGGCCATAACATTAAATTCAAACATATTATTATATAGTATACATGTACTACATATATAGTCACAGCATATATGTATAGTGTATATACATGTATTGTGTGCCTACATACATATGATGTTGTACACACTAGAACACATATATTTAAAAGTAATGCTAGTTTAATTTTAGTTTTGATCACTTGTATTTCTATTAATTTTCTATTAATTTTAATATGAATAGTCATTTTTAATGATTTTAAGCACTCTAAATGCATATTTCATAATATCTCTCATAGTACATCATGAGTTATAAAATTAAAAATAACCATTTCAAATTTCTTAAAAAATATATGTCATTAATTGCATGTGTGACAAATATGTTTACCCAGTTCTCTTTTTCATGTTTTTCAGACATCTTGTGCAACATGAATTTCACTGAACTCACATGATTAATACAAACTTCTTCAGTCACATTCCCATACAGAACTAGTCTCGGCTAGTTTTTCCAGAAATAGAAACATGGTAAAAAACATATAGTTGCAAAAGTTTGTACAGGGAGAAATTACATTTTTGGAATGGAAATTTGATTTTCAAATGAATGCTAAAATCCTTGCTATGACAGATGGACACAGCAGCTCAGAGCAGGCCCCTGCTGTCTCTTTCCCACTCTTGGCTGCCTTAGGAAGGCTTCAGACCTTAAAGCAGCAATAGACCCTTAGGAGGTGTGGGATAATGCATACCTTAAATAGCTATAAGCAGTATGAGCCCAGCAATTAATATGCACCTTCTGATTCTTAACTAGCTATTTGCCTGAAAGTTATGTCAACTGTTAAAAAAAAAGTTGGATCGACTAATGTCACATGACAAACTTTCCTGTAGCTTTTATACCACTATTACATCTTAGAACAGACTTCCTACCACTTGGTTTCTATTTTTGTCTATAATACCTTCATTTCTGATATATAACTTCTAAAAGCAATGATATGTATAATATAACACACCAGAATGAAATTATCATTATAGCTAGTTTGCATACTAATTATAAATGCTATCATAGTTACTAATTATCAATAGTTTGTTTATTTGGATATTTCTGGCAAATAAAAGCAATGAAGTATTGAGAAATGTTTTATATTTTAGAGAAACATAACTTTGTTTTTTCCTTTTATATCACATTCATGAGCTAGAATGTATTTATAAGAATATTTACACATTTTTTAATAGCTGAACTGCATCTTCAAAATTTAAATACAGTTTCCCTAGCAAAGGGAAAAAATACAGTAATATAAAACATAATTTAAAATATTTCTAGAGAAACTAAGTGGTATCAATAGGAAGGACTCTCAACCTGGTACTATAAATCTAGCTGACCACTCATTGCTGGTGAGACCATAACCCTAGAAGAGAACATACTACTGTTCTTAACATACACCAGTAGCATTTCTAACTGCATCCTAACTGTATATTTTATTCTCATTCCTCACCAAAGAACCATCCTTTTGCAAAGCTACCACTGGTCAAAATCCAGAAAACAAAAGACTGTATGGTGCCCAGCCCCATTTATCTATATTTTTAAGGATGTAGTTTTATTTTATATGCATGAATGTTAACTTGCATGACTGTATGTGCAGCAAGTACATGATTGGTTACCCTGAAGGCCAGAGAAGGTAATTGATACCATAGAATGAGATTGTTACAGATGGGTTTGAGTTGGTACATAGGTTCTAGAAACCAAAACCTGTCCTCTAATCAACCTGGAAACCAAACTGTGTCCTCTGGTTAACCTTGGCCCACTGGTGTTCTTGTTTTGTTTTGTTTTTTTTTTGTTTTGTTTTGGTTTTGGTTTTTCGAGGCATGGTTTCTCTGTGTAGCCCTGGCCATCCTGGAACTCACTCTGTAGACCAGGCTGGCCTCGAACTCAGAAATCTGCCTGCCTCTGCCTCCCAAGTGCTGGGATTAAAGGCGTGCGCCACCACCGCCCAGCTTCCCACTGGTGTTCTTAATCACTTTAATTCTATACTTTCAATGTTTTAATATTATTGAATTATAACATAATTTAATCAGATAAGAAATCTAAAACACAACACAAAACATATAGGTGGTGTATAAATAATGAGTGTATATTTGAACCCTCTGACACCATGTAGACAGCCATGGTTCAGCTCTACATGAGTGCTTTAAAAAGGAAATATTACAGATAGTCTGTAATTGGTGAACATAAAAATCAAGTTCAATATGTAAATAAAGATTTATGTGTTGGCTTCACTCTCTATCCTCTTCCTCTCAAGGGACATTGATGAGAACACTCTGATCATAGGGGAGACAGATACTGGTTACAGTCTGTAGACTGACACTCAATGGTATTGTCTATGAAACTTCAGGCATACTGAACTAGGAGAGTGTGTTTAATATAAAAGCAGATTTCAAATTAATTCAATCACAGGGAAAATGGACAGAAAAGAGGCTTGCAATACTTAGAACACTGTCAGATAATCTAAAGTAAGCATTTCTTCCAATTCCAAAACTGTTCAGATAGGTGAAGAGAAGAAGTTAGTAAATTACCAGGCATAACCTATAGTATCACCAGTGCTCTCCAATTCTGTGCTTCCAGATAAAGAATATAATAGTTTAGGGACTTCCAACAATATGTAGTATGTACTCAGTTTATACTCATAGTTCCATAATAAAATATTAGAGCATGAAATTTTTATTTTATCTCACATCAAACCAAAGTATAACACAAAAGATTAAAGTCATTTATTTGGTTCCTTTCCCATATATATTTCTGTTCCTAACAGGGTCAGTTTTCCATCCAAACTATTAAAAACTTCAAAAATATTTATAAGTCTACTAGTAATTTTAATGTGCCTTTAATTTTTTATTTTTTTTATGGGTGTGGGTGTTTGCACTTTAAGTATGTCTGTGCACCACATGCCTGCCTGATGCTTGTGCAGGCTAGAAATGGCCACCAAATCTCCTGGACCTGGAGTTACAGACTGATGTAAGTTGCCATGTGAGTGGTGAGAGTTGAGACTATCTTCTCTGGAAGAACAACCATTTCTTTAATACTGGGTCCACCCTTATTGTAAGATTTATAACATGCTTGATTTGGCATCCACCCAAATGTCTATCAACTGATAAATAATAAAGAAAACATAGCATAGGCTGTATGCAATGGCATACCATTCAGCCATGGAGAGATGGAACCTTCACATTCATGATGTCAGATGAATTGGTGAAAGTTGCATCAAGGGGAGCAACAGAGGCCTAGGAAGACTAACACTGTGTTGTTCTGCAGCTAAGATCTATGGGAATCTGTAAATTTTAACAGAACATCAGTGCCCTGGGTATTAGAGGTAAAGGAGAAGAGATTGGACTGTAGAACAAAAGATTACAATTAGATTGGGGAAGTGGATTTACAAATGACATTTTTGAAAAATATACTATCTCTATGAAGAATTGAGTTTGAATTTTGATGGGGATTGCATTGAATCTGTATATTGTTTTTGGCAAGATGGTCATTTTTACTATATTAATCCTGCCAATCCATGAGCATGGCAGATTTTTCCATCTTCTGAGGTCTTCTTCAATTTCTTTCTTCAGAGACTTGAAGTTCTTGTCATACAGATCTTTCACTTGTTTGGTCAGAGTCACACCAAGATACTTTATATTGTTTGTGGCTATCGTGAAGGGTATCATTTCTCTTATTTCTTTCTCAGCCTGCTTATCCTTTGAGTATAGGAAGGCTTCTGATTTGCTTGTGTTGATTTTATATCTAGCCATTTTGCTGAAGTTGTTTATCAGCTGTAGGAGTTCTCTGGTGGAGTACTTTGGGTCTCTTAAGTATACTATCATATCGTCTGCAAATAGTGATAGTTTGACTTCTTCATTTCCAATTTGTATCCCTTTGACCTCCTTTTGTTGTCTAATTGCACTAGCTAGAACTTCAAGTACTATATTGAAAAGATATGGAGAGAGAAGACAGCCTTGTCTAGTCCCTGATTTTAGTGGGATTGCTTCAAGTTTCTCTCCATTTAGTTTGATGTTGGCTACCTGTTTGCTGTAAATTGCTTTTACTATGTTTAGATATGGGCCTTGAATTTCTGATCTTTCCAAGACCTTTAACATGAAAGGATGCTGAATTTGGTCAAATGCTTTCTCAGCATCTAATGAAATGACCATGTGGTTTTTTTCTTTGAGATTGTTTATGTAGTGGATTACATTGATGGACTTCCTTATATTGAACCATCCCTGCATCCCTGGGATGAAGCCTACTTGATCATGGTGAATGATCGTTTTGATCCCGGAGGACCCAGCTATACCACTCTTGGGCATATACCCAGAGGCTTACCTGCATGCAATAAGGACACATACTCCACTATGTTCATAGCAGCCTTATTTATAATAGCCCGAAGCTGGAAAGAACCCAAATGTCCCTCAACAGAGGAATGGATTCAGAAGATGTGGTATATTTACACAATGGAATACTACTCTGCAATAAAAACAATGAATTCATGAAATTCTTAGACAAATGGTCCGAACTGGAAAATATCATCCTTAATGAGGTAACCCAATCACAAAAGAACACACATGGTATGCAGTCACTGATAAGGGGATATTAACCCATAATCTTGAAATACCCTCGACACAATCAGCATATCAATAGATTTCCAAGAAGATGGAAGGAGAGACCCCTGGTCCTGGAAAGACTGGATGTAGGGGAACGCCAGGACAGAGAAGCGAGAGGGGGTTGAATGGGGAAAAGAGTGAGGGAAGGGGGCATATGGGACTTTCGGGGAGGGAGGAAACGGGAAAGGGGAAATGATTTGGAATGTAAATAAAAAATCTTAGACAATAAAAAAAAGACTCTAAAAAAAGAAAAATATACTTAAAAAAGGATTTTATACATTCTAATTAAAATGTTTATTTTGTGAAAAAGAGTTATTATTTAGATGTAATTATCTCATAGTATCTATATATACCAAAATACCATATCATATTGTGCAGAATAAACCTAAAACTGGTATACATCTTTTAAAAATACATTTAAATATACAGGGTAAGGACTGTTCCTCAGTTGTAGAGGGCATTCTCCCTCCCTTTTTCTCTCTAAATAAATATGTGTGTGTGTGTGTGTGTGTGTGTGTGTGTGTGTGTGTGTGTGTGTGTGTGATACAGAGGGGAGAAAGAGCAAGAGACACTCTTTGTATTTTAAGGAACAGAAATTCGTAATAACTATTAAATTAATTATGCATCCAAGTATCACCAATCTTTTTAGTTTTAAATAGATGTGTTGAGAAACTGCTTTTAAAGCATGATATAATATTTGATTGCTAAAGCACTGTCATTGCTTTCAACATGAGTCCAGTTGCCAAAATTAAGCAATCAACATAATAGTGTAATGGACACTAATTGTAACTCTTTTAGTATGTGTTATTTTCCTGACAGGATTCAGCAACAAAACAAACCCTCAAATAAGTAAGATGAGTTAAGAGGGCAGCTAAACAAATAGTATCTTCAAGGGGCACTCATTTGTCAGACATTAGCAGGAGGCAGACAGATGCCAAGGAAGCTGGGATCCCTCCTATCTTCTTCAGGAGGCTGCAAGCAAAAGTGCTCAAGTAAAAATCTATCCTGGAAATGAAGAGCAGAGTCAGCACTGACAGTCACGTTAGGCAACTTATCAGGTAATGACGAAAACCCTGAGTGTATGAATTTACAGAAGGTTTCTAAATTTATTGTGGTGAATAGAAGAGATCCCAGTGGCCAAATCCAATCTAATTAGGATAACAACATTTTTCCTCCTTCACTGCCAGCTTTTGTATGAAAAATTGCGTCTTCTCAAACTCAGTCAATTTCAGAATGTCTGCTGGCTGAGTTTGCCCGGCAGGAGGCTAAAGGATCCATTATGCTGACAGATGCTCAGCTTTAAGACTGTGTGGAATTTAAATGACTTGCACTTTCTCTGAACAGCCATTTAAATTGAATTACTGTGAAAATAAAATCAAACTTTACTTTTAAAATTCTTACATCTTAAATAATATCTTTAAATGCCTATAGATATTAATGATGATTTCTTCTAGTATTAAAAGCTGAGTTCAATTTTTAACTATGTATTCATAATTTCTTTTTTTATTTTTTTTTATTTTATTTTTTTAATTTACATTCCAAATCACTTCCCCTTTCCCGTTTCCTCCCTCCCCGAAAGTCCCATAAGCCCCCTTCCCTCCCTCTTTTCTCCATTCAACCCCCTCTCATTACTCTGTCCTGGCGTTCCCCTACATCCAGTCTTTCCAGGACCAGGGGTCTCTCCTTCCATCTTTTTAGAAATCTATTGATATGCTGATTGTGTCGAGGGTATTCTGAGATTCTGGGTCAATATCCCCTTATCAGTGACTGCATACCATGTGTGATCTTTTGTGATTGGGTTACCTCACTAAGGATGATATTTTCAAGTTCTGACCATTTGCCTAGGAATTTCATAATTTTTTTAGGTCGGAGTGTTAACATATTTAACAACTATGTATTTTACATAGTTATGACAGATATGTATTTGCTGTTACTGTTATGGTCAGATGACGAGTGTCGGCAACTATTATATATAGTTAATTTTTCATAGGGCTAATATTACTTAGTTTCTGATGTTTAGACATGGAGTGGCCAAGATTATTTACCCAGATTTTTTTTCTTCAAGATCAGAGTACATGAAAACAAGCTCTTCTATCACTATATACACCAAACAAACTCATGGTCAACAAGTTATTTCTGTATACTTATTGAAGTGATGTCTATACCTGTGTATAATGTTGCCTTTAAAGATAGAATATGAGGTATGTGCCTAGTCCAATTTTAACTTGTTAGGCTATGCTTGGCTGATATCACGAGGAGATCTGCACTTTTTCGGTGGGAAATGGAAGAGGAGAGGTGGTAGGGAGGAATTGCCCATATGACAAAATGGATTGCAACTAAATTATGAAACATTAAGCTGTTAACATATTAAATGGTATTTAAGCATCATGAGATGATGCTTTATGATAAATATTTGATATTAAAACTTGGTTCCCAGAAAGGAGAATTAAAAAAGGTCATGTTCAAGCTGTAGAATTGAGATAATAAGTAATTTTTTCCTTACTGTTTTTAATATTCTTTCTTTGTTTAGTGCATTTGGAGTTTTGATTATTATGTGATAAGAGGACTTTCTGGTCTGTTCCAGTCTGTTTGAAGTTCTGTAGGCTTCTTGTATGTTCATAAACATCTCTTTCTTTAGGTTAAGGAAGTTTTCTTCTATAATTTTGTTGAAGATATTTACTGGCCTTTAAGTTGGAAATCTTTGCTCTCTTCTATACCTATAATCCTTAGGTTTGGTCTTCTCATTGTGTCCTGGATTTCCTGGATGTTTTGGCTCAGGAGCTTTTTGCATTTTGCATTTTCTTTAACTGTTGAGTCAATGTTTTCTATGGTATCTTCAGCCTCTGAGATTCTTTCTTTTATCTCTTGTATTCTGTTTTTGATGCTTGCATCTATGACTCCTGAATTCTTTCCAAGATTTTCTATCTCCAGAGATATCTCACTTTGTGATTTCTTTATTGTTTCTACTTCCATTTTTAGATCCTGTATGGTTTAATTCAGTTCATTTACTTATTTGTTTGTTTTTTCCTGAAATTCTTTAAGGGTCTTTTGTGTTTCTTCTTTAAGGGCCTCTACCTGTTCACCCATGCTCTCCTGTATTTCTTTAAGGGATTTTTGTGTTTCCTTTTTAAGGGCTTTTACCTTTTGACCCATGTTCTCCTGTACTTCTTTAAGGGAGTTATTTATGTCTTTCTTGATGTCCTCTAACAGCATTGTGAGATGAGACTTTAAATCCAACTCTTGTTTTTCTGGTGTTTTGGTGTATCTGGGATTTGCTGTGGTAGGAGAACTGGGCTCTGATGTTGCCAAATAGCCTTGGTTTCTGTTGGTAGGGTTCTAGCACTTGCCTTTTGCCATCTGGTTATCTCTGGTGTTATTTGGTTTTGCTGTCTCTGGCTGGAGCTTGTCCCTCCTATGGACCTGTAAGCCTGTGTGTCTGTACTCCTGGGAGACCACCTCTCTTTTGGCAGGATCTGTGCACAGAAGGCTGTGTAGCTGTCTTGTTCCCTGCTGCAAATGGCAGCGGGAAGACTCCTGTCCCAGCAGCTCCACTGATGCCCTGTGTGCTCCTAGCTGTAAGGGAAAAAGGTCAATAACTTATAAAGGCAGGCCTATCAGAATTACACCAAACTTCTCACCTGAGAAGATGAAAGCTATATGATCCTGGGCATATTTCATACAGACCCTAAGAGTACACAAATGCCAACCCAAACTACTATACCCAGCAAAACTCTTAATTACCATAGAGAGAGAAACCAAGATATTATATGATAAAACCAAATTTATACAATATCTTTCCACAAATCCAGCCCTGCAAAGGATAATAGATGGAAAATGCCGACATGAGGAGGGAAACTACACCCTAGAAAAAACAAAAAAATAATCTTTTTCCAACAAACCCAAAAGAAAGTAACCACACAAACACAAAAAGAGCATCAAAAATAACAGGAAGCAACAATCACTATTCCTTAATATCTAATAACATCAATGCACTCAATTCCCCAACAAAAAACATAATCTAACAGATATATTTTTCATGTAAATCTTCAATTTTATCAGAAAATGTTTGTGATTACTCTTTCAATCAATTTAGTAATATTTTTTATGTCTACCATTTTAACTGTATTATTTTCCATGATAATCTTCAATTTTAATGTTTTCTATATATTTCTTCAATTTTATCAGAAATATTTTCCATGTAAATCTTCAATTTTGTCAGACAATGTCAATAATTTTACTTTCAATCAACTAAGGAATATTTTTATATCTACCATTTTATCTGTATAATTTTCTATGATAATCTTCAATTTTAATGTTTTTCTATATATTTCTTCAATTTTATCAGAAATATTTTCCATGTAAATCTTCAACTTTGTCAGAAAATGATTATAATTCCACTTTCAATCAACTTAGAAATATTTTTATGCCTACCATTTTATCTGCATAATTTTCCATATTAATATTCAATTTTAATGTTTTTCTATATATATCTTCAATTTTTCAGAAATATTTTCCATGTAATTTTCAATTTTGTCAGACAATGTCTATAATTTTACTTTCAATCAACTTAGGAATTTTTTTTGAGGTAACTTCTCGGTTTATATATTTTTATTATTATTTTCTATATTTTTTTATTTACATTCCAAATGATTTCCCCTTTCTCGTTTCCTCCCTCCCCGAAAGTCCCATAAGCCCCCTTCCCTCCCTCCGTTCCCCATTCAACCCCCTCTCGCTTCTCTGTCCTGGTATTCCCCTACATCCAGTCTTTCCAGGACCAGGGTTCTCTCCTTCCATCTTCTTGGAAATCTATTGATACGTGAATTGTGTCTTGGGTATTCTGAGATTCTGGGTTAATATCCCCTTATCAGTGACTGCATACCATGTGTGTTTTTTTTGTCGCAATATTTTTATACCTACCATTTTATCTGTATAATTTTCCATTAGATAATCAGTTGTAATGTGTTTTTCTATATATTTGTCGAATTTTATCAGAAATATTTTCTTTGTAGATCTTCAGTTTCATCAGAAAATGTTTATAATTCCACTTTCAATCAACTTAGAAATATTTTTATGTCTACCATTTTATCTGTAATTTTCTATGGTAATCTTCAATTTTAATGTTATTTTATATTTTTCTACAATTTTATTAGAAATATTTCCCATGTAAATCTTCAATTCTATCATAAAATGTTTCTACTTTCTTTTTCAATTAATTTAGCAATGTTTGTATGGCTACCATTTTTCTCTAATTTTCCATGAAAATTGTCAATCTTAATCTGTTTTTCTATATGCTTCTTCCTTCTTGTCAGAAACATTTTCCATGTAAATCTTTAATTTTATCATAAAATGTTTTTTACTTCCTTATCCAACAAAATATAAATAAAAAATGATAACATGTAATTTTTTTACCTATTTTATTTAGTAATTATTTTTAATGTCTTTACCTTTCAGTAAGTTGCCACATAATTTTCCCCTTGCTCTTCTGCTTCCGACGTTTCCCTAGTCCTAAATGAGCAAACTTTTCTTAATTAATTACTTTTGTCACACACATATATGCATATGTGTACACACACACTATATATATATATGTATATATGTATATATATATAGTATATATATATGTATATATATGTATATATATATATACATACACATCTATTAAATCCTTTTAGTGTTGCTAACATCATACCTTGACAACTTGAGAGTGGTTAGCCAGTTAGGGTATCATTACTGAGGAAGAATAATTCTCTCTCTTCAGCAGCTTTCTTTCTGTTTGTAGATCTTTATGCAGGGGTAGAATCCCATGGTATCCCCTTTTCATGTTCATATTCCTGCTGATGCTGTTATGTTCAGCTCTTATTTAGATAATAATATTGCTGGGATTTCATGGAACTAGTTTCCCTCTCATATTTAGAAGACAATTTTTTTTTATTAGAGTTTTTGGTCTTCTGGCTCTTAAAATCATTTGCCCCTTCCTCAAGGCTGTTCCCTGAGACTGAGATCCAGGAGTTGTTCTAGTAGGTACATCCATTGGGATTTGGTGGCCCAAGGTTAGTTGTTCTCATAATTTTAACCAGCTGTGGTTTACCTTAATGGTTGATTTCTGCTGCAAAAAGAAAATTCTTTGATGACAGGTGAGAGATACATTTATAATGGGCACAAGGATATATATTTAAGAGTACAGTTAGGAATAGTTGTGGTTAGGAAAGTGGTATTAGTAGGTTCTTTAACACCCATGCCTTAGTATCAATGGGTGATTGACTAGGTTTCCAAGACCAGGCATGATTTATTTCCTTCAAGATGTGAATGCAATGACTGTATCTTTAAGTATTATTGTGATGTTTTTATCTGTATATAAATGGAAAAAAATCAGTAAAGCTGTTAAACATACTCACTGCTTGGTTAATTCATCATCGATTCTAGTAAAAACATTAAAATTTATTCTTTTAGAAATTTTGTGTTATATTTACTAAAGTTACTACTTGGTACTGTGGGTTACAAACACTATTCTTCTTAGATGAAACTGACAGCCATTGGGAAACACTTTGTTTCTTCCTTTCTTTTCTCTCTTTCTTGAGTTTTAGAACAAGTTTTGTATGAGCTGTTTCTATAAAACAAACTTTATTTAACTTTTGTTGTTCTTTATCTTATTTATTTTACTTAGCATAATGTTCTCTGGTATAAAAATCTTTTTAAACATATACCACACACACAGACACACACACACACACACACACACACACACACACACACACACAGTCATGCTGTCATGTACAATGAATGGTTGGGATAAGAGTCATCTAGGCCCTTGTTTTAAGACTTAGTTATAGAATGGCATTGTTGGCATGTAGCAGAAATTTTAGGAAGTAGGCTCTAGCTAGAAGTCTTCAGTTGATTATTGGCATGACTTCAAAGAGACTCCTGAAACACCAAAAGCTTGCTAGCTGATGAGCTGAGGAGTTTTGCTCTGCCATGTGCTTCTGCTGAGATTTGTCTCATCAACCAAAAATAAATAGATATAGTCATATTAGTTTCTCAAATACTATATTATTGTGATAGGAAATCTAATTAATTTAAATAATTATGTAAAGTAATTGCAAATATGTCTATAAGTAAAGCTGAAAATAACTTATCAATTGAACATTTTTTATACTTTTATTTGGGCTTATCATTTTTCTAAAGTGCTGTTATCTCTGTATTTCAGTTGTTATAAATATAACTCAGTTTAATATGAATAATGGTTATATCTCAGAATCTACTTTATATGTTTTAAAACAAAATAATTCAATATTCTTTTTAGCCTAAAGAGCTAAAATAAATAAATGAATAAATAATTGTGGTCAATATTTATATCATTTAGATGCACTTTAAAAAATAATGTTTATACGCTTTGGAAAAGTGAGACTTGATTTTGATGCCTTGCTATTTCAGTATATGTTTACTTTGACAGTACAGGTTGTGCCAATGATCTTCATTGGTACAATTTATACTTTCTTCTTTTGAGGGTACTGACCTGATAGAGTTTGGAGTTTCAGTATCTGATGAACAACAACTCAATAAATGAAAATAGGTACAAGCATCACTTCAATAGCTCATAGCAATTTAATGAAGCAAATTAAATGTTTAAACCTTCATGTCATTGTTGGAACCAACCAGCTCTTGGTTAGCAACGTATCACAAGTATAGCACACAAGAAAAAGTGATGGCATGGAGAAGAGCACTGTTTGATGTTCCGATGACTCTAATTTATGGTGAAAAACCATATGAGAAAGAAAAAATTATAGGAAAATAAAAGTCCACTGATTTGTTTGTGATAGAGGATTAGAGTTTGGAAAAGGTTAGTGAAGAACGTAGCTGCACAGGAGCATTGTATGAGCGTTATTTAAAGGCAAAAACAAATTTACTTTTATTAATTGAAGCAAATACTGAGATGCTTTATACTAAAACAAAGGATTCTGAAATTACAAGTTACTTAATAAAAACACAATAGAAACTAGCAGCCAGATGTTAATTTACCTAAATAATCACATGATTGTCTTGTGAAAATGCATGTTTTCAATAGTTTATAAGACGTTCTCTGCCAGAAAAGCCATGTTTTGTAGGATACTTTTATATGCAGCTTTCTATGTATGTGCCTATTTTAACTTTGTATAGACGGATTAAAAAACTTGAAAACTTCAGAAACATGAATTATGGGAGATATATCTATTGTATCTGTTATCAGTATTTTGAAAGTTCAATGAAATTTTTCCTTAAATTGTGATGAATTCCTACAAAACCATCACCAAGGAAAGCAGGGTGGCTGACATGAAGGATTTGCTCAGCTAGGACCAGACAAAGAAGATTATTTCAAAAGGAGCCTCAATCATAGAAATATTAGTAATATAGTTCCAAAAGGAATTAAGCAGGGTAATAAGCTTTATCTAAAGGTATCTCAGGACACTGGTCTACCACTGTGAATCAAAGTTATGCATATAACTTTGCATCAGCCATTACTTATTAGCACACCAACATTTAGGAATTTTTGTCTTCTTTCAGGATATATAACTGCATAAAATCAATGTACTAACAATTAGTCAAAAATAAATAGCTTAGTATGCCAGCTTGTGTGAGAGAATTGTAATTAGTTATGTGGATGTACATTAACATGTTTTACAGTGTCAAGGTTTCTGGGTGTACAAGCTTAAGAAACAACAGTCTATGGTTTGATAATTTAACAAAATAATGAACTTGTGAGCTCTCCTGGCATGCTTGAATTAGTGTCCTATTAAGAAAGGTTCTATTTTATTTTTAGTTAGTTTTGTTTTATATTTTACAGACCAAAATTAAAATGCAACCAAAATTTTATAAACTACCAAAGAATATTTTCATCGAAAGTATTCCTATATGTTAGTAGTTTAGAAAGATTAACTGGGAAATAACAGCCTAAGGTGTATGTGAAGGTAGACTTCCATGACAGTGGCATAGGTAAAGCAAAGTGATTGCTTCTGTGATGTGTCCACTAGTCCCTGGATTGCTGAGTATCCCTGGAGAGTTGGCTTCAGTCCTCAGCACTACAAAGACTACAAAGGAAAAAAAAATAATCACTCCTGAAAAGAGAACACTTTGCTTTTGTGCACTCATTTAAGGAACACCACAGAATGTCATTTTCTCTTGTGCTTTCATGAACTCAGCATCTCTATTTGCATTGAGTCCTGGGATAGTTTTAGTTAATGGCTGAACTTTACCAGCATATTAAAGTAACTCATAATTGAATAGATTATCTGCAAATTGTAAAAAAAAAAAAAAGACTGAAAATATAGACCAAACCCCTAAGAAATGATAAATTTATTTTTTAACACACCTTCAAATTTTCAATTACAACTTTAAAAATAATCTAAAGCAGGCATGAAGTGTATACTCAAGAAAATTATGTCAGTATTTCTAGAGGGCTTTTCATAATTGAATGTTCCTGTAGCCCCACCCCTCAACAGATGGAGAAACGGGTATCCCATTTAAAACTCAATGTCTTTTAAAAGTAATTATTTTAGAGATTATAATTTATATCACTTTCCCTTCTTTTTCTCTCCTCCAAACACTCTCATATACCCACTTTCACTATTTCAAATTCATTATATATATATAATTCCTAAATATTACCAGGTCAGTCTTATTACTTGTATATACATTTTCAGGGCTGACCATTTGGTATTGGATAACCAATTGAAGTTTCTGAAGAAGACAGCTTCTCCTGCTTTCAATTTTCTTTAATTGCTTATACATAATGCTTTGTGTAGAGTTAAGACCTCCTGGGTTTTCTCCTGTCTATTTCTGCTTGTCCATTAGTTCAGCTCATGTTTAGGTAGTCATGAAGATGAGAGTTTACAGATGTAGCTATTGTGATTCTTAGGAGAGTTAATCTCACATCAAAATCCCTGATGTCTGGCTCTTCTAGCCTTTTTGTTTTCTCTTGTGCAGTGCAGTGCTCTCTGAGCCTTAAGAGCAAGAGTGTTTTATACACACATTCATTACGACAGGGCCTCACACTCTGTGCTTTATTGATTGTGGTTTCTATAATCGTGTCCTTCTATTGCAAAGAGGTTTCTTGATGAGGGCTGAGGACTATATTTATCTCTAAGTATAAGGATAAATATTTAGACTGTACAGAGGGTTGATGCTTGTTTAGTAAAGTGGCAATTGTAGGTTCTCCTCCAAGATTCACAACTTCATTAGTCCTAGTAGTTGGCTAGGTTTCCAGCACCAGGAATAATACCGCCTTGTTGAAAGGGTCTTAAGTCCAATTAAAGAGCTGTTAGTTACCACCAACCTTTGTGTGTCACTAAATAAATAAATAAAAGAATTGCAATGTCAATGAATATGATCAACATTTCATTATTATACTATAATGAATTCATGTTAAATTCACTTTCTTGAAAATTAATAATTTGTTATAAATAACTATGTCTCATTTGTCAGTTGACCTAATAATCTTGTAACACTGAAGAATTTGATGACCTGAATCAAAAATATTTAATAATATTTTTGTTTCTATTGTGTATATCATGTCTTAAAACTTTATAGTACAGAACAAATATTTATGGCCATGTTATGAGAACTTTCCATATGGAAAAAAAAATTCTAGTCTTTTAGTAACTATGTACCAAATAATTTGTCTTATATTGGCTGTGTTTTCTCATATTTAAGGATTCTTTAAATTTTATGGGGTTTTTTATTTACTTATTATAATTTAAGGACAATTTTCATTGAAACTTCCAATGTACTAAAACTAAAAATATAAAGATTTAAAGGTAGTGTTTCTTAGAAAATTCCATTTTCCACAGTGACTTCTCCAAGCACGCCCCTTCATCTGAAGGACCCTGAAGAGTGTGGTGGATACTGATTAGTGAGAGCACAATGCTGTTTTTACAACGATATTCCCAAGTGCCTGCTTAGATTATTATTTTTTTTTAATTGAAATACAGCTGTGTCTCTTCTCTTTTTCCCCTTCTGTCCTGTCCACCTCCCAGTTCCTCTCCCCCAAATCTCTCCCATCACCCCCTCAAGTTGATAGTTCTTTATTGTGATTATAGTGTGTGTGTGTGTGTGTGTGTGTGTTCACAAGTATTTAAATAACACCTGCTGAGTCTCTGATTTTGTTGTTTTGTTGATATGCATTAAAGGGTGACACCCTGGATTGGGCAACCAATAAGGCGGCTTATTTTCTGGGGAGGCTAATTCTCATGAGATTTTTAAAAATCAGTATTAAACTACAGTTTATCTAAAGATTACAAAGTTTCTAAATAGCAATTTAAAAGCTTTACTCATTTTAGGCATCTAAGGGACAGTTGAACAAAACCAATAACAACAAAACCCCCAGGCAAAACATGTGTTTCATTGAGCAATTCTGAATTCTTGAGAGATAATTTTAAATGAGAACCTCCTCAAAACTTAGAATAATCTCACACACAATTTTATCAGCACAACGAATTATGTAAATTATGAACATGCATTTTAAACACTGATCATGTGTTTAATTTTTTTAAGAAAAAAAATTAAATAAATACATTATGGTAAAGAATCTGTTGCTTTTTTTTAAAAGATGGGATGTCCTCCTTTCATGGAGATAGTACCACATTAGAAATGTCAAACTGTTTGAATAGATGTCTTATTTGAGTTGCAAAATGCATTTTTTTGGAGGACAAGACTGTATTTGTTGCTCGCCTATCCCAATGTAGCATCTCATTCCTCAAGCAGCTGCTGCATGTGATGTAGAAAGGAAGAACACTCCTGCATACCTGCTGCTGACAGCTGTGCTTCTCTGTGCAGGGCTCACAGTGACATCTGCACGGTCGCTGCTCCATCCACTCTCCAATTAATGCAATCAGGAAGGCGCACAATTCCCAGAGCACAAATCACTGAGAATTTTAACTTTTACCTGTCTTTTCGTTGCCTAAAATTCAGTGTGTGCTCTTCACACACTCAGTATATCTGCATAAATTTCCATATTACACCCAAGAGGAGCTGCATTTCTGTCAACTTCCCTGAGGGGGTGAATATAAATGGCATTTCCTTATTAAAATTATCTCTAAGTGTTTGTTAAAATATGTTTTTAATCCAGAATAAATTAATTTAGTTTCCTAGCAATTTCCTGAATACTAGATGGACTTAAAGTTCCAGAAATTATTAGAACAGTTACTCCACTTAGTCCCTGATAGTATTGTGTATGTAGAAACAGATTTTTAGGTAATAGGTAAAGTATTAACTGCACGATAATAATATGATTATTAGCTCAGTTGTATCCCTGAATGTAAGCTTATAGAAGTTTAGAGGAATTTTGGTAAAATTAATTTTCTAATAGATGTTACATTTTTTTAAATCTTCTAGTAGAATAGTTAATTAATCAATAATGGCATGCTATGACTTCTGTTTTATAATTTTTTCCAAAGAGCAATTTTTGTCAAAATCATCAAAAGAACAGTTCATATTTTAAACTTGTAAGAAGTGTGTCAAACACACATTTCATTTTAATTTGCACTAACATTGCAAAATAGTATATTTCTACAGGCATCCTAATGATGTTTAATGACTGATATCATATTTTGATTGTTTTATGTTTATTCATTCTATTGCTTTACTGGCTGTATTTCTACTGTGTCACTTCACATTGCTTGTTTAAAAATGCTCTAGGGCAATTTTCTATATTAATGGCATTTCTTCATCTGAGCACCTGTCTAGTTAATTTGCCCGAAAACTGAGTCACTCTTAGAAATATTTCCATTCAAAACTATAGATTCTTGTTGGATGTATCAGAGCTCTTTTTCCAGACTCTTCTCTTTCTCCAAGACTTCTGATGTATGATATTAACTTAGCTTTAGTCTATGCTTTATTGTCACAGGTAATTCACACTTCCCAGATAAAGCCTTCATTGAGTTCACATAGTCTGGGCAAAGACGATAAGGAAGACTCTACCGTGTACATGGAAACTCTCAGAAGAAGCAGTGTGGCTTAAACACAGGCTGGCAGTGAGCTTCTCTGTTCCTTCTTAATAATGCTAACAAATAATACATATGTCATTCCCTAGAACAAAAGAAAACTGAGGAGTAGAGTGTAGAAGTTTTATGAGTCTAAGTGATGAAACTAGTTGGCAGATATTTAACAAAGACAAAATGTCCATTTAAGAAATGTTAATCTTTGAAGATATAAAGTTTATCACTACCAAATTTAATTCATTCTCTATAATAGATACATATCATCACAGTCTATCCTATTAGCATGGAGTAGTCATGTAAATTCTAAATAATAATAGTGAAAAGTTATACATATATTACAAAAGACTGAAACATTCTGTAGCCAAGACTATCTCTTAAACACTTCAAAATTAAACACATATTAAATGCACAGACACACTTATGTCTCTATAATTATTTTGTACAAAGTTTTTTATTATTCAATCATATTCTGTTAATCTCTATATTTAATAAATTTGTTTTTTCTAATTTTTGAGTAAATAATATGTTTGCTTTTCAAATTATTGGATTCTACATTAATTTAGAAAATGTCTTCATATAAAAATTAATTTGAATGCTTTTATTTATTTTTGCAAGGTTTGAACTCAGTACCTGCACTTTGCTAGACATCCTCTGGTATTGATTCTTCTTTTGATAACAAAACTAACTTCTTTGTTTTTCCTTCTCTTTCCCATTTTTGAGCATACTTCATTTAATGATTAGTGAATAATAAGTAATTAAAATGAAAAGAAAAATAATTGCGAAACACTCAGCTAGTAGCCAGTACTTTGGAAGCAAGAAACTGAATTCACATGATTTCATTATGAAGAAACTGTAGATACAAATATCTTCACCAATTTTCTGAGTGAATGAAATAACATGATAAGCTCTTCCATGATTGTCAATCTTCTACTAATTCTTAAAAAATATTTTCTAAGGGTGTTTCTTATACTTTCTTGCTATAGAACAATAAAAATATAAATTATATATAATATTTTATTGTATTATTACCAATATGTGAGTAAATGTATTATGACCATGTAAAAATAAAGCAAAAGAAGTGGAATCATCTTTTCTTGCTGGAATGTGGGTCTTATGGGATTGAAAGAGACAATATTCATTATACAATAGAATTTTTAAAATGCATTAGTAGATTGTGGTTTGAAATTACCCTATATTCATGTACAGGTTTAGGTTTTTTGATAAAATTATGTAACATATACTTGGGTATATGATTTTGTCCTCTACATTGTGGTAACATTGAGAAATTAATGAAACATTAGAAATAACTCCAAGAATATTATCAGAGAATGAGTAGGATTAAATATGTGGTACAATTGAGTTAAGACTAGACTGAATGGCTGCCAACAATTTTTATAACATTAGTGCATCATAGATGCTTACATAAGTTTTATTCTAATACAGGATTGAGTTACAACAGTTTGTAACAGTGTAACAGTGATTGAATATATTGCATTCTTTCTATTCTTAAATTGCATTGAGGTAATAATGAACTCTGAACAGATAGGTTTGGTTTCAAATAAGCATTCACATATATGTCTTCAAACATGAGTTTTTCACCTTTAGTAGCACAGAGATAATTAGCTTAACAGTGTAGAGGGACAGAAGGGATGTAGTAGAGTAGACAATAACAACAAACCATTATTACTATCATAAGAGAAAGAGCTTAAAGGATGACTTCTATCATGTCAGTACACTTCAGTTACAATAAAATAAAATCTGTAGGCATTTGAAGTGTATAGGTGAAATTCTATGAGGCTTTATTAATAAAGTATAACCAAATCCTTTATTTATTTATTTTATTTTTTTTAATTTACATTCCAAATCATTTCCCCTTTCCCGTTTCCTCCCTCCCCGAAAGTCCCATAAGCCCCCTTCCCTCCCTCTTTTCTCCATTCAAGCCCCTCTCGTTTCTCTGTCCTGGCGTTCCCCTACATCCAGTCTTTCCAGGACCAGGGGTCTCTCCTTCCATCTTCTTAGAAATCTATTGATATGCGAATTGTGTCTAGGGTATTCCGAGATTCTGGGTCAATATCCCCTTATCAGTGACTGCATACCATGTGTGTTCTTTTGTGATTGGGTTACCTCACTAAGGATGATATTTTCAAGATCTGACCATTTGCCTAGGAATTTAGTGAATTCATTGTTTTTAATTGCAGAGTAGTATTCCATTGTGTAGATATACCACATCTTCTGAATCCATTCCTCCGTTGAGGGACATCTGGGTTCTTTCCAGCTTCTGGCTATTATAAATAAGGCTGCTATGAACATAGTGGAGCATGTGTCCTTATTGCATGCAGGTAAAGCCTCTGGGTATATGCCCAGGAGTGGTATAGCCGGATCCTCCGGGAGTGTCATGCCCAGTTTTCTGAGGAACCGCCAGACTGCTTTCCAGAGTGGTTGTACCAGCTTGCAATTCCACCAGCAGTGGAGGAGTGTTCCTCTTTCTCCACATCCTCGGTAAACAACTGCTGTCTCCTGTTTTTTTGATCTTAGCCATCCTGACTGGTGTACCCAACTCGTTCTATGAAGCCACAATTACACTAATACCAAAAGCACACAAAGATTCGACAAAGAAAGAGAATCTCAGGCCAATCTCTCTTATGAATATCGATGCAAAAATACTCAATAAAATTCTTGCCAACCGAATCCAAGAACACATCAAAACGATCATTCACCACGATCAAGTAGGCTTCATCCCAGGGATGCAGGGATGGTTCAATATAAGGAAATCCATCAATGTAATTCACTACATAAACAATCTCAAAGAAAAAAAACCACATGGTCATCTCATTAGATGCTGAGAAAGCATTTGACAAAATTCAGCATCCTTTCATGCTAAAGGTCTTGGAAAGATCAGGAATTCAAGGCCCATATCTAAACATAGTAAAAGCAATCTACAGCAAACCGGTAGCCAGCATCAATCTAAATGGAGAGAAACTTGAAGCAATCCCACTAAAATCAGGGACTAGACAAGGCTGCCCTCTCTCTCCATATCTTTTCAATATAGTACTTGAAGTTCTAGCTAGAGCAATTAGACAACAAAAAGAGGTCAAAGGGATACAAATTGGAAAGGAAGAAGTAAAGCTATCACTATTTGCAGACGATATGATAGTATACTTAAGCGACCCAAAGAACTTCACCAGAGAACTCCTACAGCTGATAAACGACTTCAGCAAAGTGGCCGGATATAAAATCAACTCAAGCAAGTCAGAAGCCTTCCTATACTCAAAGGATAAGCAGGCTGAGAAAGAAGTAAGAGAAATAATACCCTTCACGATAGCCACAAACCATATTAAGTATCTTGGCGTGACGCTAACCAAACAAGTGAAAGATCTGTATGACAAGAACTTCAAGTCTCTGAAGAAAGAAATTGAAGAAGACCTCAGAAGATGGAAAAATCTGCCATGCTCATGGATTGGCAGGATTAATATAGTAAAAATGACCATCTTACCAAAAGTAATACACAGATTCAATGCAATCCCCATCAAAATCCCAACTCAATTCTTCATAGAGTTAGAAAGAGCAATTCAAAAATTCATCTGGAATAACAGAAAACCCAGAATAGCTAAAACTATTCTCAAGAGTAAAAGAACCTCTGGGGGAATCAGTATCCCGGACCTCAAGCTGTACTACAGAGCAATAGTGTTAAAAACCGCATGGTATTGGTACAGTAACAGACATGTAGATCAATGGAACAGAATTGAAGACCCAGAAAGGAATCCACACTCCTATGGTCACTTGATCTTTGACAAAGGAGCTAAAACCATCCAGTGGAAGAAAGATAGCCTTTTCAACAAATGGTGCTGGCTCAGCTGGAGGTCAACATGCAGAAGAATGCAAATTGACCCATTCTTATCTCCTTGCACTAAGCTCAATTCTAAGTGGATCAAAGATCTCCACATAAAACCAGACACACTGAAACTAATAGAAGGGAAGCTAGGGAAGAACCTTGAACATATGGGCACAGGGGAGAATTTCCTGAACAGAACTCCAACAGCTTATGCTCTAAGATCAAGAATAGACAAATGGGAACTCATTAAATTACAAAGTTTTTGCAAGGCAAAAGACACTGTCAAAAAGACAAAGCGGCAACCAACTAACTGGGAAATGATCTTTACCAACCTTACATCCGACAGAGGGCTAATATCCAATATATACAAAGAACTCAAGAAGTTAAACTCCAGAGAGGCAAGTAACCCCATTAAAAAATGGGGTACAGAGCTAAACAAATAGTTCTCACCTGAAGAATATCTAATTGCTGAGAAGCACCTAAAGAGATGTTCATCATCCTTAGTCATTAGAGAAATGCAAACCAAATCCTTTTCTTATAAGTTAATAAAAACATTCATCTGGGTCATACGGTTTTATGCTGTAGTGTATATATTTTATTTGGAACTATTGAGATTCAGGGTAAAGAGCTGAAAATGAAAAGATGATACTAAGTATTAACACAGTATCCACTTGTTCACAACAAGAATATAGATTATTATGCAATTAAGATTAATAATCTACTTTGTGAGATCTGACACTGTTCCCTGAGAATATCAATTTAAAGCACTATTAGAAATCATATTTACTTCACTATGATTGTTAAAAATATATTCATCTAAATATATGTATATATGTACATATATGTATACTTATCTGGGTATGGATCTGAATATGCATATATGTGTATGCACATATACATACATATACATATATTCATACATATAAATATACACATATGTTTATACATATGCATATATATACTTGTGTTTATATGTGTAGGTATAGAAAGAGAAGAGGAAGTGTAGTAAGTGTGAACAAAAACAAAGTGTGATAGCATAAGTATGTAAATGTCATAAGAGGAACAATTTCATTCCAACAACAGCATTTATTTATTTGTTTGTTTGTTTTACAGTTCACTTATTCAACAGATCATACTGACATTTTATTTCCTTCTCATACACAGCAAACATTAAGTATAGTTATTCTTTATAATTATATTCATCATTGCTTTGAAATTCTTTTTTTTATTTTCTATATTTTTTTTTATTTACATTCCAAATGATTTCCCCTTTCCCGTTTCCTCCCTCCCCGAAAGACCCATAAGCCCTCTTCCCTCCCCCTGTTCCCCATTCAACCCCCTCTCGCTTCTCTGTCCTGGTATTCCCCTACATCCAGTCTCTCCAGGACCAGGGGTCTCTCCTTCCATCTTCTTGGAAATCTATTGATATGTGAATTGTGTCTTGGGTATTCTGAGATTCTGGGTTAATATCCCCTTATCAGTGACTGCATACCATGTGTGTTCTTTTGTGATTGGGTTACCTCACTAAGGATGATATTTTCCAGTTCTGACCATTGTTTTGAAATTCTTAGCCAGCATAATTAACATAGAAAAGAAATAAGAATCATACAAATTAGAATAAATGTCAAGAAACTGTCAGTATTTTCAGGTAGGGATGGTAAAGAGAGAAGACTGCAAAGAATTTGCATCAAAATACAAATGGCCATGAAGTGAGGGTTTGTTTTTAAGATGCAGATCATCACCAGTAAAAAGGATCATATTTAATATACTAGTGATGGGCATGTGTAACACCATACCACTTAAATGTTACATCTGAGTTAATATTATATTATTCATTAAGATATTAACTTTAACCAGCTGCTTGAGGATAGATGATATACATTGTGTTACTGATAGAGCATAGAAACGACTTATTACATGAAGACTTTCCCTTCTTAGCTAACTCCTTCTCATACTCTACGTTTCCCCTAATCAGTACACTGGCCACTTTTATATCAACTTGTCACATGCTAGAATCATTTGGGATCAGGTAAACACAAATGAGAAGATGACCCCAGCAGAACAGCCTATAGTACATTTCTTTGATTCATGATGGATATGTGAGGGCACAGCCCATTCAGGCTGTGCCATCCCTGGGAAGGTGGTCCTTGGTGCTATAGGAAAACAAGCTGAGCAAGTCTTGCAGGTACCTAGCCACCTTGTTCAATTTCCTGTCCTTACTTTCTTTAATGCTAACCTATGATGGACCTGAAAGCTGAGACAAACCTTTTCCTCTCCTTGGTGATTTTGACCATAGAAACCCTAAGAAAGACTGTGGTAATGGTACTTTGCACAAGACTTGTGTTGTGGAACATTGCTGTAAATGTGACAGTTTTTTCTCTCTCCTTTTTTGAAGTGAGAGTATGGTTTCTCAAAAATTACCACTAAAGAAAATGTGTTGCAACAACAGATTTTAAATTGCTCAAAGACAGAATATCAATACGTCCTATGTGAGTATCAGGAAATCTGTCAGAATGGTTTTGGTCTTGCACTGGATATCTTTGCCTAAGAGCTCATTGTATGCCATTAATGACCTATATTTGCTGTTGGATGGATAAGAATAATTTCGAGTAAATATTTTTATGAAAGGGAATACTCAGCACATCTCAAGTCACAATGATTATAAAGCTTAACAGATTAACTTAGTAATTACTTAAATTATAATGTTGAATATTTGCTGATAGGATTCAAGATTACATATGACTTTATTAACTAATTAATGTCTGTGCCTTTATCATTATTATAAAATTATATATATACATATATATATATATAATTTTATCAATATAGTATCTTATAATTGAAAATTGTACAAATGCTAATCCTTGGACATTGAAACCATAGATATCTTAAGTAGTTTCTGATATATGCATATATGATTATCTTTGTCATGGGTTTTGATATCTTTTTCTTAGATTAAGATTACAAATCATGATGATTTTTTCAAAAATCTTTATATCTACATACAGAGATTCCTAAGATCAGAGCACCCACAAATTTATTGTCTTAATGTCACTTCATTCTCAGTGTTAGGGTGAATTAAAGAGTCACTAAGCTCTGAAACACCCAGTGGATGGCTAGGGACAGAAATACTAATGGAGACAGGTTGATAGATGTCACTTCCTCAGAACAAAGACTGACAAAGAATTAAAAAGTAAACTCTGTATCAAAAAACACCCTCCAGCTCTGGATAATTCACATATAGTATTTCCAGCTGCAGTTGATACTTTTACCTCACTGTTAATAAAAATTAATGTGCTGAATTATTTTAAGATGTCACACATTTTATTTCCCTTTTTCCTACTTCCTCTTTTGTTTGAAAAAATATCAAAATAAGGCCATATATAAATGAGGATTTACTGTCCACATGTACTTCTATGATCATCATGACTCATGTGGCCATTTATTACATGTCTTTGCTGTTTGAATGATTCCAAGGAATTTTGAAATGAAAAAAATAATTTTATTCACGTTTTTAACAAAATAAAATATAATTAGATGAAGCAAAAACCATCACATCAAATTTGGACAACGCAAACCAACAGAAGGAAAAGAACCCAAGAGAGGGCATAAAACTCAGAGACCCACTAGTTCACAGACTTAGGAGACCCATAAAAGTACTAAACTAAAAGCTATGATGTATACATGGAGGGCATGATACAAACCTGTGTAGGCTCTCTCTGTGCTTGCTGCTTTAGTCTCCGCTAGTCCAAATTAACCTTACTTGCTTGTTTTAGAGGGTCCATTTCTCCTGGTGGTCTCCATTCCCTTGGTCTTCCACACTTTTCCCGCCTCCACTACATGGGGTTTCATGAGCTCTGCCAGGAGATATTTGATGAAGACCACTCATTCACACTTTTGTATGCCATGGTTTCCTCTTTCTTTTCCTCTTTCCTCATCCATCCTCCCTCCTTGTCCTCTCTCTCTCTCTCTCTCTCTCTCTCTCTCTCTCTCTCTCTCTCTCTCTCTCTGTCAGTCTTTCTCTCTGTAATGTCTGACTGCAGGTCTCTGTATTTGTCCCTGTCTGCAGTAGGAGGAATCCTCCTCAATGATGCCTGAATAAGGCACTGATCTAGGAAGATAGCTGAATATCTTTAAGGGTCATCTTATTGTTACTTTTTTTTTTCAGAGCAGGAATATTTGGTTTTATGTCTCTTGGGTTTTTGGTCACCCAAGAAGTGTCAGGATGGGTTCTGTCTTGTGGAATGGACCTTAAGTCAAATCATATATTGCTTGTTTACTCCCACAAGCTTTGTTCTACCATTACACTAGCATAGTTTTCCAGGCAGAAGAGTTAGAAAATAAGAAGTTTTGTGGATAAGTTGGTGTTTATGTTTCTCCTTTGGCAGCCAGTAGACTACCATCCCATACCACAGACCTGAGAACACTGGGGCAAAGCTTCTATGTAAGCACTAGCTCTGTCTCTCCATATTCAATGAGCTGTGTGGGTGTAGTCTTTAGCAATGGGGCATTGCTGTCAGTTTGTAGAAAGTGATTTATTGTCTTGGCAATAGCCTAGATTGATTGGATATTTCCATGGGATCACTTTGGCCAACTGCTCAGTTGAATATAACCCAGTCTCAGTACTAGAAGCTTGATTGGTGACAATAGATGTTAAGCTGGGGCCTATCTCCCTCTTTTCTTTTAAGACTTCACCTACTTTAGGACATTTCTACTGCGTTAGGTAGCCCCTCAAATGCCTTTCAATTGTGTCTAAAATCCCATCTTACCTCCCTTCCCAACCTGATCCTCCTGTTACCCCCACCATATGGTCCATAAAATTTATTATATTTTCCCCTCTCATGAAGATATGTACTTTCCCAGTTATTTCCTCTATGCCTAACTTTATTGGGTTTACAAATTTTAGCTTGTTTTATTTATCATTTATTTAATGACTAATATCTACATATGGATGAAAGCTTCATGAAAGTACCAGGTTGACCATTCTATGTTCAATGAGCTGTGTGGATGCTGTCCTTGGTAATGAGGTGCCAATTTCAGTTTGCAGAGAGCAACACTTTTTGCTAGTTAGCATCAACCTATGTTACTGGGAGATCTCCCTGAAACCCTCTCTGACAACCAAAAGCATCCCAGTCCCACCACAGGAAGCTTTACCTTGCTACTAGAGATAGGCATTTTAAATACCATATCCCCGATTACTAGGAGTCGTAATGGATTCCAGGAACTTTCCACTGCATTAGGATTCCACACTGCCCACCCAATGCTATCCCTTCTAGTGGTTTCTCCAGACACCCTTTCCATCCTGATTAGCCACCCACCCCTGAACTGTCCCTCTCTTGTCTCCACACTATTACAAAGTCTACCCACAAAATATATTCTATTTCTCTTTCCCAGAGAAATCCATGCATCCTCAGTAGACCAGTCCTCTTTGTCTAACTCACTGAGTTAAGAATTATAGCTTGGTTTGATTAATGGCTAATATCTACTTATAAGTGTCTTTTCAGGTCTGGGTTACCTCATTGAGGATGATTGTTTTCCTATTTCCCTCCATTTGTCTACAAATTTAGTTAATGGCTAAATAATAATCCATTGTGTACATATACCCTCCCCCTTTTTTTATCCATTCTCTTGAGGGGCTTCTATGTCATTTCCAGTTTCTGGATATTATGAATAAAACACAATGGAAGTGGTTGAGCAAGTGTCCTTGTAGTAGGATGGAGTATCTATCTTGGGGTATATACCCAAGAATGGTTTAGCTGAGTTTCGGGATAGATCGATTACCAACTTTCTGAGAAATTACTATATTGCTGTCAATAGCAGCTGTAGCAGTTTGCACTCCCAACAGAAAGGAAGGAACATGAACTGTTATTTAGTTATTGATCATAGCTATTCTGACATGTGAAAGATGGGATCACAGAGTAGTTTTGATTTGCATTTCCTTGATGGCTAAGGATTTTGAACATTTCTTTAAGTGTTTCTCAATCTTTTGAGTTTCCTCTAATGAGAGTTCTCTGCTTAAATATTCATCTCATTTATAAGTGGGATTATTTGTTTTTTTGATTTCTAGTTTCTTGAATTCTTTCTATAGTTTGGATATTTATCCTCTATAGGATGTAGAGTTGGTAAAAAATGTCTTTCCATTTTGTAGGCTGCTACTTTGTCTAAATGATAGTGTCGGTGGTCTTGCAATGCTTTCAGTTCCATGAAGTCCCATTTATTAATTGTTGATCTTACCATTTGCATTAACAATATCCTGATCAGACTAACAAAGTCTTCTCCTGTGCCAAGGATTCAAGGATATTCCTCAATTACTTTTGCTTTAGGTTCACAGTATCTGGGTTTATGTTGAGGTTTTTGATCTAGTTGAAATTGAGTTTTGAGCAGAGTAGTAAGTATGATTCTAACTGCATTCTCCTGCATGCAGACATCTAGTTAATCCAGCATAATTTTTAAAGTTGCTGTCTTTTTCTTTTTTGTTTTTTCTTTATAAATTACCTTTCAAAAGCTCAACATCAATGTATTGTACAAATCTGTACATTTTTTTCTAAAATTTTTTATTTACATTCCAAATCATTTCCCCTTTCCCGTTTCCTTCCTCCCCAAAAGTCCCATAAGCCCTCTTCCCTCCCCCTGTTCCCCATTCAACCCCCTCTCGCTTCTCTGTCCTGGTATTCCCCTACATCTAGGACCAGGGGTCTCTCCTTCCATCTTCTTGGAAATCTATTGATATGTGAATTGTGTCTAGGGTATTCCGAGATTCTGGGTTAATATCACCTTATCAGTGACTGCATACCATGTGTGTGTTTGTGATTGGGTTACCTCACTAAGGATGATATTTTCAAGTTCTGACCATTTGCCTAGGAATTTCGTGAATTCATTGTTTTTAATTGCAGAGTAGTATTCCAGTGTTTAAATATACCACATCTTCTGAATCCATTCCTCCGTTGAGGGACATCTGGGTTCTCCAGCATCGGGCTATTATAAATAAGGCTGCTATGAACATAGTGGAGCATGTGTCCTTATTGCATGCAGGGGAAGCCTCTGGGTATATGCCCAGGAGTGGTATAGCCGGATCCTCCGAGAGTGTCATGCCCAGTTTTCTGAGGAACCGCCAGACTGCTTTCCAGAGTGGTTGTACCAGCTTGCAATTCCACCAGCAGTGGAGGAGTGTTTCTCTTTCTCCACATCCTCCCCAACAACTGCTGTCTCCTGTGTTTTTGATCTTAGCCATTCTGACTGGTATGAGATGGAATCTCAGGGTTGTTTTGATTTGCATTTCCCTAATGACTAAGGATGATGAACATCTCTTTAGGTGCTTCTCAGCCATTAGATATTCTTCAGGTGAGAACTCTTTGTTTAGCTCTGTACCCCATTTTTTAATAGGGTTACTTGCCTCTCTGGAGTTTAACTTCTTGAGTTCTTTGTATATATTGGATATTAGCCCTCTGTCGGATGTAGGGTTGGTGAAGATCATTTCCCCATTAGTTGGTTGCCGCTTTGTCTTTTTGACAGTGTCTTTTTCTAATGTGTATTTTTGCCTTCTTTATTAAAAATCACATGTCTATGGGGATGATGTTTAAGGTACAGGTATTCAGTTTGATTCTTTTGATCATATCTCAATACCTTGCTGTTTTTATTATAATGGCTTTGTAGTAGAATTTGAAATTGAGAGTCAACCAGTAGTTCTTTTATTTTCAAGACTCTGTTAGCAATACTGTGTGTGTGTGTGTGTGTGTGTGTGTGTGTGTGTGTGTGTGCTTCCATATAGAGCCGTGAACTGTCCAAACAAAGTCTGTAAGAACTGCATTGAAATTTTGATGAGAATTGCACTGAATCTGTGATTGATTTTCATAGGATGGCTGCGAAAACCAATGTAATGAAAGTCCTCGAGAGAGTAAGAATACAAGGTACCTATCTAATTATAATAAAGAGAGTTTAGAGCAAGCCCATAGTAAACATCAACTTAAATGCAGAGAAACTCAAAGCAATTCCACAAAGATCAATAACAAGACAAAGTTGTCTTTTTCCATCTCTTTCAATATAGTATTGAATCTAAGCTAAAACATTAAGAGAACTGAAGGAGACTGAGCCGATACCAATTTTAAAGGCATAATGTATTTGAAGATTATTTGATAGTATTCATAACTGACCCCAGAAATACTACTGGGGAACTCCTACAGGTGATAAACCCCTTTAGCACAGTGTCTGGTTGCTAAATTAACTCTTGAAACTCAGTAGTTCTCCCATATACAAATGATCTTAGAAAGAAATCATGGAAACAACACTTTTCACAATAGAATCATATAATATCAAATATGTTAGAGTATCTCTAACTAAGCAAATGAAATGTCTGGATGATTAAAACTTCAATTCTTTGAAGAAAAATGTTGAAGATATCAGAAGACATACCAATCTCTCATGCTCATGGATCAGTAGAATTTTATTCAATTTTAAGAAATTGAAAAGTAAAAGTAATAAGTACGTAGAGAAACTGCATAAGTTGTTTGAATTTAATTATCATATTCTGAAAACAACAGTTTAACAGTACATTAATTTTCATTATTAATTTATAAATTATTAAATAATGAAGATAAGTAAGTATGCTTTTAAAATTCAACACTAATATTTACTAAAACATTTTACTTTTACTTAGAAATTGAGATATCAACCTATGAACTTATAGAATGTCCTCTATGTATGATATATTATCATTCAAATTACATTTTTGTTTGTAATGAAGGAATCAATATGCATACCTAAAAACAAAAGGCAGATTGCCATAGAGAAATAATAAATTATATAAATGTAATAGTATTTCATTTAATTGTAAACTGTTATCAATTATACACAAAATTGTTTATCCCTGAATTTTTGATTCTATGTAACTATAACACTAGACCACTATTTACAGAAAGAGTTATTCTTTCCTATAGAATGTGTAGACCAATAAGCATTCATCTAAGGGGAAGGAAAATGTAAAGGAGATATTAAATTACAGTAAAAATCACCAAAGGGTGTAGAAATATGTGGATGTGTGAAAGTTAGAGAATTTATAAAGCATATAGGGCCATTGAACTCTGATGAACTATGAGTATGAAGAAGACATGATACAATATTTTCATGTTTATTATAATTGTGCTTACAAGGGTGCAAATAATCAAGATGAAACACACAAACCAGACACACTTTAAAGAGATGATGGGAAGGAGCAGATGTTCCACAAAGTACTGACCTTTATCAAACAGTCAGCATTGCAAAAATATACAGGCATTTAGCAATATATACAAAGAACAAGTTGTATTTATATATCTAGTAATATATAACTGTATACACACTGAGTATATGAGTGTGTATGTTGCAACAATTAAAGGGAGGAAATGTACTTGAAAGTGTCAGACATCAGCAGGTATATGGTAAGATTTTGAAGAAAAGAATGGAGGGAGAAATGATGTAGTTATAACATCAAAAACTATTTTAAAAGACATTGGCATTATACTCAGAAACACAATTGCAAATGAGAAATTGTAAATCCAGAGAAGTTCTTGGAAGGAGAGCAGATTCTTTTATTTTTAATTATGGATTAAGATGTAGTCCATGAAGGAAAGCATTTGACTGCAGTATAAGCATATTACTCAGAATCTGCTCTGGAGTGCTCACAAGTGCTCACAAGTTTGTAAATTACTGACTGTGAACTAAGCAACACAATGAGTCATACAAGTGCATACTGAGGCTATGTCCTGTGTTCAATTTGCTACTATCTTGAATTTAAAGAAATTATGGTTTTCAACAAACATAGTTTTCTCTCATGGTTCTCCATGTCTTTAAGTCCTAGGTTTAAAGTCTTCTCTTATCTATATTGTCATATCAGACATTGGTAAGTTTCCACAGGTATTAAAGTAATGGTCTTAAGAGCTATCAGAGCCTCCAAAAGAAACGGGAAAGAGCATACACTTGCAGCTTAGTGGCACACCTGAAAGCCATAGAACAAAAAGAAGCAAATACACCCAAGAGGAGTAGAAGGCAGGAAATCATCAAACTCAGGGCTGAAATCAATCAAGTAGAAACAAATAAAACCATACAAAGAATCAACAAAACCAGGAGTTGGTTCTTTGAGAAAAACAACAAGATAGATAAACCCTTAGCCAGACTAGCCAGAGGGCACAGAGACAGTATCCAAATTAACAAAATCAGAAACAAAAAGGGAGATATAACAACAGAAACTGTGGAAATTCAAAAAATCATCAGATCCTACTATAAAAGCCTGTATTCAACACAATTAGAAAACCTCGAGGAAATGGACAATTTCCTAGACAGATACCAAATACCAAAATTAAATCAGGATCAAATAGACCATCTAAACCGTCCTATAATCCCTGAAGAAATAGAAGTGGTCATTGGAAGTCTTCCAAACAAATAAAGCACAGGTCCAGATGGTTTTAGTGCAGAATTCTATCAGACCTTCAAAGAAGACCTAACACCAATACTCTTCAAACTATTCTACAAAATAGAAACAGAAGGAGCACTACCCAACTCGTTCTATGAAGCCACAATTACGCTGATTCCAAAATCACACAAAGATCCCACAAAGAAAGAGAATCTCAGACCAATTTCTTTTATGAATATCGATGCAAAAATACTCAATAAAATTCTTGCCAACCGAATCCAAGAACATATCAAAACGATCATTCACCACGATCAAGTAGGCTTCATCCCAGGGATGCAGGGATGGTTCAATATAAGGAAGTCCATCAATGTAATCCACTACACAAACAATCTCAAAGAAAAAAAACCACATGGTCATTTCATTAGATGCTGAAAAAGCATTTGACAAAATTCAGCATCCTTTCATGTTAAAGGTTTTGGAAATATCAGGAATTCGAGGCCCATATCTAAACATAGTAAAAGCAATTTACAGCAAACCGGTTTCCAACATCAAACTAAATGGAGAAAAACTTGAAGAAATCCCACTAAAATCAGGGACTAGACAAGGCTGCCCTCTCTCTCCATATCTTTTCAATATAGTACTTGAAGTTCTAGCTAGAACAATTAAACAACAAAAGGAAGTCAAAGGGATACAAATTGGAAAGAAAGAAGTCAAGCTATCACTATTTGCAGACGATATGATAGTATAATTAAGTGACCCAAAGAACTCCACCAGAGAACTCCTACAGCTAATAAACAACTTCAGCAAAGTGGCTAGATATAAAAACAACACAAGCAAATCAGAAGCCTTCCTATACTCAAAGGATAAGCAGGCTGAGAAAGAAGAGAAATGATACCCTTCACGATAGCCACAAACAATATAAAGCATCTTGGTGTGACTCTAACCAAACAAGTGAAAGATCTGTATGACAAGAACTTCAAGTCTCTGAAGAAAGAAATTGAAGAAGACCTCAGAAGATGGAAATATCTGCCATGCTCATGGATCGGCAGGATTAATATAGTAAAAATGACCATCTTGCCAAAAGCAATATACAGACTCAATGCAATTCCCATTAAAATCCCAACTCAATTCTTCATAGAGTTAGAAAGAGCAATTCAAAAACTCATCTGGAATAACAGAAAACCCAGGATAGCTAAAACTATTCTAATAACTTCTGGGAGAATCAGTATCCCGGACCTCAAGCTGTGCTACAGAGCAATAGTGTTAAAAACTGCATGGTATTGGTACAGTGACAGGCATGTAGATCAATGGAACAGAATTGAAGACCCAGAAATGAATCCCCATTCCTATGGTCAATTGATCTTTGACAAAGTAGCTAAAACCATCCAGTGGAAAAAAGATAGCCTTTTCAACAAATGGTGCTGGTACAACTGGAGGTCAGCATGCAGAAGAATGCAAATTCACCCATTCTTATCTCCTTGCATTAAGTTCAATTCCAAGTGGATCAAGGACCTCCATATAAAACCACACACACTGAAACTAATAGAAAGAAAATTAGGGAAGAACCTCGAACATATGGGCACAGGAGAAAATTTCCTGAACAGAACACCAATAGCTTATGCTCTAAGATCAAGAATTGACCAATGGGACCTCATAAAATTGCAAAGTTTCTGTAAGGCAAAGGACACTGTCAAAAGGACAAAGCGGCAGCCAACAAACTGGGAAAAGATCTTTACCAACCCTACATCCGACAGAGGGCTAATATCCAATATATACAAAGAACTCAAGATATTAGACTCCAGAGAGCCAAATAACCCTATTAAAAATGGGGTACAGAGCTAAACAAAGAGTTCTCACCTGAAGAATATCTAATGACTGAGAAACACCTAAAGAAATGTTCAACATCCTTAGTCATTAGGGAAATGCAAATCAAAACAACCCTGAGATTCCACCTCACACCAGTCAGAATGGCTAAGATCAAAAACACAGGAGACAGCAGTTGTTGGCGAGTATGTGGAGAAAGAGGAACACTCCTCCACTGCTGATGGGACTGCAAGCTGGTACAACCACTCTGGAAAGCAGTCTGGCGGTTCCTCAGAAAACTGGGCATGACACTCCCGGAGGATCCGGCTATACCACTCCTGGGCATATACCTGGAGGCTTCCCCTGCATGCAATAAGGACACATGCTCCACTATGTTCATAGCAGCCTTATTTATAATAGCCCGAAGCTGGAAAGAACCCAGATGTCCCTCAACGGAAGAATGGATTCAGAAGATGTGGTATATTTAAACACTGGAATACTACTCTGCAATTAAAAACAATGAATTCATGAAATTCTTAGGAAAATGGTCAGAACTGGAAAATATCATCTTTAGTGAGGTAACCCAATCACAAAAGAACACACATGGTATGCAGTCACTGATAAGGTGATATTAACCCAGAATTTTGGAATACGCAAGACACATTTCACATATCAATAGATTTCCAAGAAGATGGAAGGAGAGACCGCTGGTCCTGGAAAGACTGGATGTAGGGGAATACCAGGACAGAGAAGGGAGAGGGGGTTGAATGGGGAATTAGGGGAGGGACGATGGCTTATGGGACTTTCAGGGAGGGAGGAACTGGGAAAGGGAATATCATTCGGAATGTAAATAATAAAAATGTAGAAAATAAAAAAAGAAAAAAATTTAAAAAAAAAGTGCTATCAGAGTAGGGAATCAAAATGCTTTTTGGATAAACCGCGTATATTTATGTAGAGGTGAAAGTTATCTACCTCGCTCTATCCCTCCCTTAACTAAGAGGGGAATTAAACTGTTTTTTAATATAATATTGCCAGTAGAATAAGAATGTACAAAACCATAAAATAAATGAAATGATACTTTTTTCTTTTGGTAGGAAATGAATAGAAATCAATTTTTTTCTGGATTGACTGTTCTATTCCAAATCAAATCTTACCATACTGTATACTTCAAATTAAAATATATTTTATCTGGTACAGTAAAGTATTATTCATTTTGCTTAATTTTCTATTTAGTAAAGTGTTATGCTTAAGAGCATATATTATTTAAAATGCATTTGAAATGCTCACTTTAACTCAAGATAAGGTAAGTATGTATTCAATTTCCTTTTTAATTTCTTTATGAGATTTCTTTTACCTACATATATTTCAAAGATATTATTTAGGTTAGACTAGAATTTTTCCAATAGACATTTGCAACTGAGTATCATGTATGAATTTATTTATGGTATTGTGATAACTCAAAACTAGATGTGATGTGTTAATAAAGAATCTATTTGATCAGAATGATCAAATGGCTTCTGTATAGAAAAATATGGTGATAGAAGTGACTACTTTTCATTTCAGAGGAGGCATGATCTTTTTTGAATCTTCAAATTCTCTGGTACTCTGTAGTTCAAGTCATTTGGGAGCTATTGTGGATCAGTATCTAAGCAACAGATTTAAAGTCCAGAGGCTATTCTGTATTTCCTCTGCCAATAACTTAGTATGAGATAGTGGGCAAACCATTTAACCTCCCTATTCTGCTCTCCATCATCTTTTCAACAGGGAGGCAATACAGCTTATTTTCTAACCGTTCAGTGAAATACCTCTTAAATATATGCCTCAAGAGCAATGCAGAAAAAAATGTTCTGCTGTACTGTTATGAAGCAAAATCAGATGCTCTTGCTTCTTCATATGGTGTGCAAACCATTAGAAGCAATATTTCATAGAGGAGAAATATTCTAATACCATGCTCCACAGTCTCCAAAATAACCATTTATTATGTTCTGATATTCCATCAAGTACCAATGTATGGAAAAATTCTTAACAGAATAATTTTTACAGTCTTTGATGCTTAATGGTTGTATATGGGGTCTGTTTAACTACTTTACTATATGAAAATTGTTGCTGGTCGGGATGCAGGGTAACAGCCCCTTTCAATTATGTGACATGTCAGTATGGACATCGGATGCCTTTGTTTGCTTCCTATTAAAGCTTTCGGTTTGCCTACGCTTCTAGTTTCTTATTGCATTGCCCGTTCAACTTGAAAATAAATAAATAAAAAGGAAAAGTATGAGAATGCCAGAAACCTATTTAAATATTTTCCCAATAAACACTGCCATAGATTCTAACTGTCCATGGCTATGATGTTGAAGATTACAACACAAACTGCATGGGTCTGGAGATAAGAGAATGATATGGGTGATTAGGATGTCTCTTTCTATTTGGTGATTAATTCATGCTTTTTATTTTTATTGTGCTTGTTTATTTTGTTCCTAAGATGCTGGCAAGCAAATGAAAATACTAGGGAATATAGACAGACAGAATGTAATTTCCCATTTGAAATTTAGCCAGATCATTTCAAGCACCAGAGAAAGTGGCTGCCTCTTCAATTATTAAAATCCTCTAGAATCATATTACTGTATACATCTTCTAGAATTTGAGCACATTTTAATGACTACCATTAGTTGCTGCTGAGGCAGTGTGTCAACAGAGAGGGGATCTAAACAGTATGAGACAATGGAGCAGAAATCAAGGCTTCCCATAAACAAAGGCCTTACAAGATTAACACCAAACAATGAAAACCTTGTATGTACTTGGAATTTACTCTGGAGGACTCTGAAGTCAGCATTTCAAAATGACTGATGCTTTTCTTATTATTTGTCACTATTAACTCATTTATTATTAACTTTGGCTGATTTGTAATGACTTATGTTTTATTCTTAAATAAAAATCGGCACTTTATAATAAAAAGTAATGTTATAATACCAAAAGAATTATAATTAATATAAAAAATACTTAAAAGGAAAATATAGTCTTTGATAGTATGGTATTTAATATAAAACACTACAATTGACAAGACAATGCTAATTTACTTGGATATGATAAATTATTTCTTTTCCTTTGTTATATATATATTCCACAAAAACTATATATAACCCCTATCTTATTATTATTCAAGCCATATTTGATATCATTATTTCATACTATCATGTGGGTCATGTCCTACTTTCTCTCTTCAAAGTTTTACCATAAGCCTAGCACATTTTATCTCTGAGGTGATGTTTATTTAGTCCTCCTTATATCTGCCCTCCTTTATTTCTTTCTTCATCCTAGATACTAAAAAATTTTAAACTTGAGCTAAATATTCACTGGTTTTCGAGGACCTCATGGAATGAATCAACAGATTAGCAAACAGACATTTGTTGTCAAGCTCACTATCTGAGCTCAACCCCTCAGCCCCTAGGTGGTGGAAGAAAACAGAGTCTTACAAAATCCTCTCAATTCTCTCTCTCTCTGTGTCTCTCTCTCTCTCTCTCTCTCTCTCTCTCTCTCTCTCTCTCTGTCTCTCTCTCTCTCTCTCTCTCTCTCTCTCTCTCTCTCTCTCTCTCTCTCTCTCTCTCTCTCTCTCATGTCTTCCTCCCTTAATTCTTCCCTCCCTTGCTCTCCTTCTCCCTCCCTCTGTGTGCCTCTCTAAATAAATGTAATAGTTAAATGTATTAATAAATGAAAATAAAGTTAATGAGAGTTCTCAATAAAGAATTAAAATGATGTAGTGCACATGAGTAACACCATTCTCCACATTCTGCTATGAGAAATCATTCACACTTAAGGGGTTAACCAGGACATTACTATGTCTTGGTCAATGTTTAAAGCCAGTACCTCAAGACAGGGCTTCATCGAATTTATGGAAGAGAAGCAAATGATCTTCACAACAGAACTGTTCATATGAAAAGTGAAATGTATCTAAATTCAGAAAAGTTGTTTCTCCTTTGTTGGAAGATACCAATAATATTCTAGTGCTTTATTATTATTATTATTACTATTATTATTAAAAAGAATAAACATTTTGTCAAAACTCATACATCAGACTCCACTTGCTTAGTTCTGACATTCAAGCTTATGAAATTCCACTATATTTTATGTACCCCAGTTACTCTGAAGATAACATTATTGTAAAATATGCTGACTATACTTCATTTTTCTATGGCTTATTGAGCAGTCCACCTAAGAATCTTTATTTGTTTTCTTTGAAGCTTATGGATACTCCCAAAGAAGTGACAATATTTCACGTTAAATTTTATGTTTCTAGACCTTTGACAGTGCCCCTGCCAAATGCAGTGTTCATATCTTAGAAAATAATATATCAGCCTGGAAATGTACTCACTTTATAAAGCCAAGGATTTTAAAATTGAGACAGACACCTCACTATATGCAGTTTTATTGGGGATCTCAGACTTTAGGCAGTGTTTGTCGCCAGATGAAAGATTATGAGTTTTAAGTAAAATATAATCACAACATCTGAATTGTGACACAAGATGGGTCTTTGAGGGGTCTATTATTCTGTGTCTCTTGATCCCCTCTGTAACTTGTCCTTTAAGAGTTCTTAATTCAACATCTCTTACAGCATGTAGGTTGTTTCTATTTCCATCCAAAGTTTCTGTAATGTTATTTTAGATTGATATTATTTTCTGTCTACTCCACTGTTGCAGTGAAAGAGAAGCTCTCAGACTTTTACAAAGGGCCAGATCGTAAATATTTTAGAATTTACTTGCCACCCTCTTCCCTACATGCCCTATTCTTACATATTTTTCAAGGCATGTGAGGAAAATAAATATATTCTTGCTTCACAAGTAATAGACAAATAGGCCAAAGGCTGAATATAACCCTTTCAATTCAGTGAAATTTCTCCCCAGGTTCCTTTTAATGTGAAATTTTTACAGTGTTGTATCTTCCAGGTTGTCTTTTTCCTCTTCCAGTTTTCACAGTTGCTCTCTCTGGAGTCACGATGTTGCATTTCATGAATGTCTAGAAGAGTAGGGGTATCCATCTCTTCATGACCAACACTTTCTCCTATATCTCCTTTCAGCTGCATTTTAATTGGATCTTTTAACAGCATGGGTCACTTTTTATTTCATCACTATATACTCATCTTTCCAAGTCAATTTCCTCAGATTATTGTCTATTTTTTGAAGCCGCCAAGCTACTTACTGAAAGAGAAGTCAGCACACCATCCATCTTTTCTGATTGTGGAACAACTATTTAGCAGCATATAAAATGACCAATAATTGACCTATTATGGCAATAGTAATGTGGTTGGTTATTGATTGTGATGTACATCTGTTAGTCAAATAGTGATAGTGATTGACAGTGAGGTTATATTCGTCATACTTAATACAGAATGATGATGAAATTAAAAGAAAAATCGGGACATTATTTTAATATTGATAGTATACATTGAAATCAGCATTTTTGATTTAAACTATTGTGTACCAATAATATAAATTGTCCTTATGGTTCCCTTTCTATACTCTCATTTTTCATGTCCATCAGAAACAATTTTGTTTCCTTCTAGATCCTTTTCACCACTTAATATATGTGAATATATTAGCAAGTATTCATTATACATTACATATTTAATACACCAACAAGTATTTATTTTACACTATACATTTAATATACCTTTAATACACATTCATTACACATATATTCCTGGTGTTCATCTGATACCTAATTGTATATTTATTTCAGATATGAAAAAAAAGGGAATTCAGTTTTGTGTTTTTATTTATGTTAGCATTTGATCTGTCAAGGAGTTAGACATGGAGAAGCCAAGGAAACTTTAACAGCAACTCATGACCAATAAAAGCATCCCTTTGTGCTCAAACAGCCTGGTCCAGAGTTAGTCTCTTCCCCGATATCAAGAAATGTTTCTAGCTATGAGGTGTATACCATAAAAATTTTGTATTCCCCAAACATTCCAGCATCACTAAAGTACCACTGACTGGCAGTTTGCTACCAGGAGGCTTTTCAAAAAGGTTATGGTAAGAGATATGTTAAGAAGGATTTGGGAGGGTATGATCAGTCACCTACCTCACATATACCCTACATGTGTCATAAATACACACAAAGCCAATGTATATAAACCCTGATGTAATAAATATGACTCTTTGAGTCTCCTTACGCTTTGCTGTTGAATTCTTTTTTCAACCAACTAGAAACAAAATATAGGTGTGTGATAAATCATGCCCGATGAGCACTTACTATTACTACTAGCTCTTTTCACTGGACATAAATTCTTTCAGATTCTTCAAAAACTGCATAGTATTGCATTTATATCCTCGCTCTCCAGCATGAACTGTTAACAAAAAGATCAGTTAGTGGATGATAACTTCTTTCTTTTTCTTCTACATTTTATTGTTATTTAAAGCAAATATCTTTGATTCTTTTACATCTGCATGGACCATTCCCACAAATAAATATCCATTTTTAAAACATTTTTTAGTTTTCTCTAATCATTTTATCTGTTGTGAAATATCAATGGGGAAAGACCCATTCATGATTATAAAATTATATCTAACATATACAGAATTTGAAATACTTTTACAAATTCATAACCAACTGTTACTTGTATGTTAGTAAGTCAGACAAGGAAATCCTAAAGTTGTTTAACTGTCATTAAGGTACTGTGGGTATCTATTGTTTAGCAGCAAATTGGCAAATATATGAGCCAATGTGGTACCTTCTTATACAAACCACCAGAGCTGTAATCAGAAATTGTAAAGTTAAAATAAACTCTCTTTTCTACTAAGTTGTTTTGTATTAGGGCATCTCATCAAAACAACAGAAAAGAAATTAGAAAAGGGTCTTGTGCCTAAATCCTACTCTGAGTCAGTTTATACATTGTAAAACATATGTATACAGTATATACATAGTATCAGAGAAAAAAAGAAGCAAAACACCAATTTTAATACTAATAAAACAACTGCTATAAATTAAAATTCTATATTACACAGTATTGAAATATTGTATTTGCTTTCAAAGATGCTATTGCATCTGTTTCATCAACATAATATAGAAATACAAGGTCATTTAGCCATAAAAAACCTCTATGGTGGTTTGTGGTTATTAAATATGAAAATCATCTATCAGTTTGGGAAGAAATTTCAACTTATTTTACAATTACTATGCATGTATACTTCTATTAATGTTTTCCTCCTTCTCATAAAATAACTGGGGAATTTCAACATTTAGTAAATCTTATTATAAGGAGCTGGAATATAATACAGAAACCGAAATAAATATTTTAGGACTTTTATTTTCTTTCTTATATTCCCATAAACCATTGCAACATGACTAGACACAATCTTTTTAAAGAGTTTCTATCTATTTTCTGGTTGTCTATTTGTTTAATTGTTAAGTATTCATCATTCCCAAGTAGCTACACTAAGTAGTAACACATGTGTGTGCGTGTGTGTGTGTGTGTGTGTGTGTGTGTGTGTGTTTTAACATGCATGGCATGTGTGGTATTTGAATTTACTTTGGTGTTAAGTTCATACTCTGGTAACTGTTGAACTATAATACCTGTGCTTTTCCAATTTCTCTTGTATATAAAGGTTATATAAGGACCATATTTAAGTCTAATATTTGACTTTAAATGTTTATTTAAAAATTTCAGATTCTAAAAAAGAATTCCAGAGTATGAAATTATACAGTTCTATTATCAAATAAATTCTGTCTGCTTGTTATGATTCTCACAGACTCGCTAGAAATGAGTTATATCTTCTGATACTTTTAAGTGAGTGGAATTTGTTTAAGTGAATGGAATTGGTATCACTTAAAAATGTAAAGTGGAAATATATTGCTTTTCCATAAAAAACACATCTCTTTTAGTTTTCTTGTTACATGAAAGAAATAAATAGTCATTCCCTTCAGGTGATACATCTATATACTTAAAAATGCTTAATTTCCTTTGACAACCAATTTGCTTTTGAAATATTACCAGCTCTATGTAATAACCAGAAAATGTAATTGTTACAGTTTAGTACAAGTAGCTGAGCACATTAAATAATAAACTACTTTGACACCTTGGAATCTTGTTTTTCAAAAAAATAATCTCCAGACCGACAGTCTTTGACATTCACAATAAATGAAAAAACAAGATTTCTTATTTTACATATACCTTTTTCTATGGTCTAAAATCTGTGTAGTTTGTATATTAAGTTCATTGTCTTCATAAATATAGGCACCGTGAAGTTGAAAGAAATTTCAGTATATGAAAGACGAGGAAGTACTTCATAATTCAGTAGTCCTAGCATCAGAATGGTGATGAGGCTGTCCCAATGTGCATAATTAGGCTTCCAGGCATGATGCCAGAAATAATAACAAATTCTGATTAATTCTTATAATTTTTAAAGTAACTTATGCAATGCCATTTTCTACTTTGGGCTTGTTTTCTATCTGCACCTGTGTTTTATTGATTTTGACAAAGATATATAAGGATTTGTATATGTTTGTGATGTGCTATGATAGTTTAAATGTCATTTAAATCAGTAACCCATGACAGAGTTTTAGAATAGAATCTACTTCGAGGTCTAATGCTTCCATCAATATAAATTTTCAACTGACATGAAAATGAACAGAAATTACAACTTTGTACCAAGAAGTAGACTCCTATAGGTCACACCATGGCTGAGGAGTATTTATAATCAGCATGTCTCATCACTTCACCCAGGTAATTGTTGCCTGATTACATGCTAGGAAATATTAAAATAAATAAAGAGAATGTAGAGAAATGGAAATCGCTAAAGAGAAAGTCAATGCTGCCCTATTATTCTAGGGCTTATTGATACTGCATAGTAGCAGGAACATGCTATGTGCAAAGACTGATAATATGCTGTCTGTCAATGTTTCACACTGCTTGTTCACAACAACCTTTTAAAACTGGAATTTTTATTTCAACACAAAAATTGAATATATGCATCTGTCTTTTAATAATAATTTAGACCACTTTGAGCTATCTGCTACCTACCTATTTTGATACTCTATAAATTATAGCATTTGGTTCAGCCCCTCCTCCTAGCTCACTTCCAGTCCCTGAGGACTTGGCTACCATTCTACATGTGAACTCAGGATTCCCCTAGGTCTTCCTTAACAGCCTTCTAGCCACTCCTCACAGCCTATTTTGATTATTTTTATGATGTCCCACTAGCTGCAGCACTGCTCTCTAGCACAGACACTCTGGCTAGGACTCAGACCACCTGTGTCTTTGTTCTCCACCTGCATTCTGTTCTCTTTAGGGGACCCATAGTTAGGCCTCAGATACACACATTCCTCAGTATCCCCTCCCCCCAGTCCCTCTGCATTCCAATGGGACTCACTACCATCCATGGCTGGATCCATAGTACCCCCTATTATGACTCTGTTATGGGTCCAGACCCTAAGTCCTTGAAACCCCTTCTCCTGCCTGATAGTCTAATGCCCATCCCACCCACTCTAATGATCTTGGATTAGTAAATGTCTAAGCCAGAATGCCAACAAGATCTTCAAATCTGGGACCAATTGGAGTCTGAGCACTAAACCCAGGGTGGCTCCCAGATTGAAAACTAAGCATCATTCTGCTATTCTGGCAATTGTCCACTTGGACTAACAAAAACCAAAGAACCAAACACCAGCCTAACCAAAGTGTTACCACAAATGTCACAAACCCAGATGCCTAGATACAATTCGAAAAACACAAACATGAGTAACCAATATAATATTCCATCTCCAGAAACCAACTCCTTTATTGTAATATGTCCTGAGGAAAAAAGAAATCAGCGTAGCTGAAGCACAGAAGAATTTAAAAATAACAATTATGGTCAAGGACCTTTAGAGATATGAATAAATGCCTCAGTCATAATTGCAATAATTCAAACAAACAATTCAATGAGAATAATTCAAGACAAGAAAGTAAAATTTAAAAAGAAAAAAGAAGAGTCACTAAAGAAAAGCCAAAATGAACAAAATTTGAAATGAAATTCAGAAAGCATACTGGGACCTCCAAAACAGCCACCAATCTTAACGACCAAGGCACCTATCACCCTTGTACTATTTTATATTTCATGGACCTTACTCAATTTTTCTTTTATGGTTTCTTTGTTTACTTGCTCTTCTTTCTCTATGACTCTGCCAAATCAACATATCCGTAAGAAAGAAATGCATCAAAGAAAATCAGGTTTGTGTTGTTAATTGAAATTTTTCTTTACACCAGTGCCTTTGTTTCTGAAATCTTACACTTTTTAATTTTGTTCTTGTAGTGTATATCCATTGTGCACAGCACTGTGTTCCAGGGACATTTTCTTGCATGTATATAATGTGCACTAATTATGTTCCTCCACTCTACTCTGCATACCTGGCTTTCTCCTACTTACTTTTCTGCTAGTTCACAAGTCTAGTTTTACTATGTTTATATGAGAAGAGCAGTGAATCAATTAATCAGTAGCCACAAGGAAGGAGGATTGAAATAGATAGCTTTGAGGGTCTTACCATCACGTTAGATGCACTCTCAGAAGTGACAATGCTCATTCTATACTTCATGGGGGACACAAAAGAGGAACTACATAGAAAACATTAGTACTATCAGATTGGTACTAGAAATCCAACTATAGATGCATATTAAAATTTCTCATTAATCAACTGTTCTCTACAGTGCCAAGGTCACTTGATGAGATGAATGAAGTAATCTGCAGAATAATTTCTCTTCTAAAGATATATTCGAACTAAACAACATGGAAAGTGTGACCCCTTCATAATTTAAATACCAGCTTACTTATACTTGTGGATATAAAAGTTTGCTTAAATTCATTTTCTCAAAGACTTATGAATGTATATCTTGTTAATAACCTCATTTTTAATAGCTAAAATAATTATGTTCACACATCATTTGCTGAATACTTACTAAGTATAACTCATTTTATAGTGATCTATATCTGCAAGGGTCTCAGTAATAAGAGGTGTATGGTTGTGACCTCATACTAATAAGTTTATATGGTTGCCATATACAACCAAGGCTATTCATAAATAAATGTATCTACTAAGCATATATTGTCGATGTTTTCTTAAAGAGGTAGAAACTTGATCTTTCCTGGTTATTTCAATATATATGCCTATATTAATTATTTTAAATGTTTAAAAAAGAGCTGTTAATAAGTGTGTAGTTAGGGTTAAGACCATTAGATGGGGTGTTAATACCAAAGAGATAACAAAATAGGGAGCCACTGATATCTCTTGAACAATGAACACAAGAGAAGCCATTACTCAAGCTTATATAGAAGTCAGTTACTGAAGAGGCATGTCAACTAGTATAGTGTGCTAACAATGCTAGTTCTTGGCAAGAAAAAACTATACTACAGTATTTGTGATAGTTTCTATATGCTCGTCCCAGGGAGTGGCTCTATTAGAAGGTGTGGCATTGTTGAAGGAAGTGTGTCGCTGTGGGGAAGGGCTTGGAGATCTTTCTCCTAGATGCCTGCGCATGTCTAGTCTATTCCTGGATTCCTTTGGAAAAAGATGTAGAACCCTCAGCTCCTCCTAAACCATGCCTGCCTGGATGCTGCCATTCTTCTGCCTTGATGACAACGGACTGAACCTCTGAACCTGTAGGCCAGCCCCAAATAAATGTTGTCTTTTTTAAAACTTGCATTGGTCATGGTATCTGTTCACAGCAGTAAAACCCTAAGTCGGTATTCCTCTTCTTTAATATGTCAGCCTCTGCCTGGTACTTCTCATTGCATAACTGTAACTGAAAGCTGGAAAACATGACTGTATTGAATGGTCTACTCATCACAGCTTTAGACATAGAGAAGAATAGAAAATAAATGTACACACAGCAGGTGGCTTATATTGTATCTCTCTCTCTCTCTGTCTCTCTCTCTCTCTCTGTCTCTCTCTCTGTCTCTCTCTCTCTCTCTCTCTCTGTGTGTGTGTGTGTGTATGTGTGTGTGTGTGTGTGTGTGTGTGTGTGATTGGTAGGCTATAGTACTCTGAGGAACTGCATCAAATGGTTTCCTGTTTGTTGCTCTGGAAACTTGTTGAGATCCTTGAGATTGAAAATAACATATGGCCGTAAACATGAAGTAAAATATGTGTTGCATGCTAAATGGATGGAAGGTTGCCATTGGTTCCATTTTTGTTTTCTATTATTTTTATGGTTACGTAAGAAATATTTTGTCTTTTATAATTTTGAGTACACTTGCTAGGGCATTAAAGTTGATATAAAAACAGTTTTCTGGATTGGTTACTTAGCTGGTACCAAATTTTGTCAAAGGAAAATAATGATCTTGAATATCTACAGTACCATATAGTTAGGAAGCCAAAGCAGGAGTCTACAAGTTTGAGAACAGTGTAGACAATAATGCAAGACTTGATATAACTCTCTCTCTCTCTCTCTCTCTCTCTCTCTCTCTCTCTCTCTCTCTCTCTCACACACACACACACACACACACACACACACATATATACATACATACATACATATACACAAACACACACACAAATTGTCCCTTCTTTTTCCTGTCCTTTTTTAGATCCTTCATGCTGATTTATAAATTATTACCATTGAGCCCTTCATAGACATGTTGTCTGAATCTATTTCTTACACCATAATTTGTATCTTTGTAATCCTCTCACTCTCTTTCCTGTTCCTTGGTCTGACTTGTCCACTCACCTGGAAATCTTTGAGCAAAAACAGTGAAGAGCTTACTGGTGTGTGTACATTCAATGAATGTTCTTTAGTTATAAATTTATTTGCAGCCTCTATATCATTTAATACTACCAATAAGGTTTGAAATATTCCCTTGAAAATTTGAGATCATTGAGGTTCATTATCATTGAGGACTATATATATTTAGAATTATCTAGGAAACAGACATCTAGGAATTTATTGACAGTGTTTTGAGAATTAATTGCCTTGGGAAGCTCTAGATTAGAAATTGGTGACAACACTTTCCACACTGGAATCACAGAGCAGATATAAATGGGGGAGGGAAATGTCATATGATAGCCAGCACTCATCTCTCTGCTGACTGCTTGTCCAGTGGTATGCAAGCTGATTCATTCTCCTCTTACCACAACCACAAGATATTCTGGCCACCATAACATTCTACTATTATGAGCTAAAATCCATTTACCAGTGAGTACATACCCTATGTGTTATTTTGTGTCTTGGTTATCTCACTCAGGATATTTTCTAGTTCCATCCATTTGCCTGTGACTTTCATGAAGTTTTAATGGCTGAGAAGTACTCCAGTGTGCAAATGTACCACAATTTTTATATTCATTCTTCTTTTGGGGACATCTGTGTTGTTTCCAGCTTCTGGTTATTATAAATAAGGCTGCTATAAACATAGTGGAGTATGTGACCTTGTTATATGTTGGAGCATCTTTTGGGTATATACCCAGGAATGGTATAGCTGGGTCTTCAGGTAGAACTATTTCCATTTTCTGAGGAACTGCCAGATTGATTTCCAAAGTGGTTTTACCAGCCTTCAGTACCTCCAGCAATGGAGGAGTATTCCTTTTATCCACATCTTTGCCAGCATCTGCTGTCATCTGCATTTTTTTATCTTATCCATTTTGATTGGTGTGAGGTCGAATCTCAGGGCTGTTTTGAATTACATTTCCCTGATGACTAAGGATGTTGAAGCTTTCTTTAAGTGCTTCTCAGCCATTGGAAATTCCTCGGTTTAGAATTATTTGTTTAGCCCTGTACCTCATTTTTTTATAGGGTTATCTGGTTATCTCTCCTCTAACTTCTTAAGTTCTTTGTATATTTTGAATATTAGTCCTCTATCAGAGGTAGGGTTAGTGCATGCATATGGGTTGGATACCAAGTTGGCCTGGTCCCTGGATGACCTTTCCTTCAGTTTCTGCTCCATTTCTGTCTATGAATTTCCTTTAGACAGGAACAATTCTGGGTCAAAAATTTTGAAGATAGGTGGGGTGGCATCATGCCTCAAATGGAGGCCATTTACTGTTGGGCAGTTTGATTAAGGTTAACCCCATTGGATCCTCAGAGCCTCTCGTATCCCTGGTGTCTGGGACTTGCTAAAGGTTCCCCCTCCTTGACCCAACACTGCTACATATTTCTATTCATTCTCCTGGCCATCAGGGCTTCTCTCCTGTCTCCTCACTTCCCTACTTGATGTACTCTAATTTTTAAAAGAAGTTTGAGTTTGATTCCAGGTTTTGTTAAATTCTGAATATTGCACACTGCTAGGCTATTAAAAATTGCATAGTAAAATTGTTATTTCATGTAACTTCAATTACAGACTCAATTTAAGAAAATAAAATATAAATTTCAATAGAATAGTAGCAAACCTTACTGATTTTAAAACAGGCTTGCAATATATTGACAATGAGATTGATTTTTATTTTCAAATTATAAAGTGTACATATTATATTTCATCACCAAAGAAATTATTTTCATGATTTGTTTTGATAAGTATTTTTAATATATTTTATTTTTATTGTTATTTGCATGTATGAGTGTTTTGTCTGAATGTATGTATGTATGTATGTATGTATGTATGTATGCATAAATATGCATGCAATTCCCAAGGAATGCAAAAGAGGATTTTGCATCTCTGATTTTGGGTTATGGATGGATTTGAGATGTCATGTGGGTGTTTGCAATTGAGCTCAGGTTTCTTGCAAGAGAAACAAGTGTTCTTAACTTGTTACTCCTGATAATTGTTTAACGACTTGTTTGTTTCTTTATTTAATGTATATGGGTTCACTGTCCCTCTCTTCAGACACACTACAAGAGGGCATAGTATCCAATTGCAAATGGTTGTGAGCCACCATGTGGTTGCTAGGAATTGAACTCAAGACCTCTGGAAGAACAGTCAGCATTCCTAACCCCTGAGCCATCTTTCCAGCCCTGCTACTATGTAATTTTAATTGGAATTTTTTTCTTGTAGTAGTGTTTTCTAAGTACACAATATTTAAACAATGGGTTTTCCACGTGGTAAATATAATTATTATAGTGCAATTTTCTATATTGCAAGATATTAAAGTAAGTTTCATGATAAATGTTAAAATAAGATTTGCATTCAGAAATAATTGATAGTTCCTTGGTGGCTGGTGATATGCTTCTGTGGTTATGGGTACTTGTTACTCTTTCAGAGTTTCAAAGTCCAGGTGCCAAACCCCATACTGGGTGGCTAATCACTGACTATAATGCCAAACTTTGGAAGTCTGATGCCCTGGTATAGCACACAACAGAACTCATACACATGTTCACATATACATGCACATACACACACAAACAGATGCATACACACACACAAACACACAGATACATACACATGCACAGAAACAGCTAACCTCCGTGGGTCTGCACCAGGTACTCTGTGTGTATATATTAGAGCTATTAGCCTAGTGTTTTCAACGGACTCCTGACTGTGAGAACAAGTGGGGTTCTGACGCTATGGCAGGTTCTGATTCTTTTGCATGGTCTTTGAACTCTTTCTCCTTTTGAATTGCCATGTTCAACTTCCATATGAAAGTTTTTGCTTCATCTTATATTTTCTTTTGTCACATTTGTTTGTTGTCTTTTAGAAGCCTGTTCTTTTCTAATGTGAGTCAGAAAGGGAGCAGATCAGAGAGGAAATGAGAGGAACAGAGGAAGGGGAAACTATAGTCAGGTTATATTATATGAGAAAAAATTCTATTTTCAAAAATAATAAAAGAAATCAATCAAAATGCTAATTGACCTAATGTTCTTAAGTAATGACTGTTAGCTTTGTATATTTTCAATATTCATGGGAACCTCTAGTTTTCCTTGCATTATTTATGCTAAAAGGCCTTTATCAAGTAATAAAAAATAGTATAGACACACTCAAGTGCATGCTTAACATCTTTTACACACCAATTTTATTTGAAATATCATTCATATTTTTATTAGTTGTTGCTTGAAATTCATATAGCATTTCTGATTGACATGTAATTGATATGAATAATTACAAGTATTTATTCTATTACTCTTACCATTGTATGTATATATGAAAGCACACACTCATACACAAACACACTGATAGACACACATCTCCCCAGAGAGAGAGAGAGAGAGAGAGAGAGAGAGAGAGAGAGAGAGAGAGAGAGAGAGGTAATCATACCTCAAAAGACTTCCTGAAGATAGTTAATTAATTTCATATCTATTACTTTATATAGAATTAAAGACCATGACTTAAATGGATGTTTCTTTTTATTACTTACCCTAAAATTATAGTCAGCCACTCCACTTACTTGAGAAATTTTATAGGAGTAGCAGTTAATAAATTAGCTTAGTTGGAGAGTTTCAAAGTAAAATATGGTCTAAATGAATTTCATTTTTAAGATCTGTCATGGAAATATATTCTTGTCTAAAATTAATGGAGCACTAGACAATCATCAGGATGCCCAACAATGAAATGGACAGTAATGCCAAGTGTTGGTGTAGGTGTGATAGAAACATAAAGGGATCCTTCACTCTAAAAAGATAGACCTTTTTAAAAAGGTAAATTGATAACAACAACTCAGTTCATCAACTTGATTCTTAAAGATCTTTTTTTTCTATGCCAATATAAACACTGATTGAAATTTTACACAGCAGCTTTATACAGAATAATCTAGAAATAAAAATGGCCCAGATGTTTGTCTACTGATGAATAGATTGTGTTATGTTTATAAAATGAATGCTACTGTGAAATAAAAGAGAGTGAGCTAATACGTGCAGAAGTGTGGAGGAATCTTAAGGAGCTCGTGCTAAAAGTCCTCTCTGAATGCATTTGCATAAGATTTCAGGAAATAAAAAAGCATTAATGACAGAATGTGCATCAGTAACTTTGAGGGCTGCTGAATAGATAAGAGCTTGAAGGAAGTGTACTCTGCTAGAATGTCAAAAATCTGTATTTTAACCTTGGTATCTTCACAGTAAGATGTAGTATCAGATTCATCTAAACATACTCTTAAAATTTGAACATTATTGGATATAAATTAATCTTCAGTGAAACTGAAGGAACATGAAGGGATAAGCTATGTACTGTTGCTATAAGATTAAATGAAGAGATAGCTATAAAATTTTTTTTAGTATTTGATATATGTGGTCTTTTTGATTATAGATAAATATATTTTTCAATTATAATATACTTATAAAATTTCCTACCTTTCTTTTTCTCCTTTCTTGTCCTGTGATGAAATGTATTGCCCCTTTTTCTTTAGTTGTGGTCACATGTGTGCACACACACACACATACACACACATACACACACACACACACATACATGTGCACAAGCAAGCAAGCAAGCATGCATGTGTGTGTGTGTGTGTGTGTGTGTGTGTGCGGGTGTGTGTACATGCATACTCACTTCTAAATGCATAAATACAACCTATTCAGTTTGTGTAATGTTGCCTGTATGTACATGATGCTAGAGATGAGCACTTGGTATTAGATAATAAATTGGAGAGGTTCCTTTCTGGATCTCCCACTCTCAAGACTCTCTAGATCTTCATAGGTTTTTTGTCAAAAGTAGAATAGTCATTGTTTTAAGTGACTTAATTTTTAGTTACTTTTATCTTATGGATTTTATTTTCTGTAGGTTAATATTGTTAATCTGGAATTATCTTAAACAGTCAACTAAAACTACTTGGACCCTTTTCCAGGAAAGAAATGAAACACCTGATGGAAACCATTGCTTTTTTGTGAGAAATACTACTAAATCATATTGGATTGTAGCTCAATATGTGTGAGTTTTAGGGTTAGTGGTAGTGTTAGTGTTAGGGTTAGGGTTAGGGTTAGTGGTTAAGTTTAAGGTTAAGGTTAAGAATGATGTTTTTATAAGCTCTATTTTTTCTTTTTTTTAATTAGACATATTCTTTAATTACATTTCAAATGTTGTCCCCTTTACTGGTCCCCTCCCTGAAAATCCCATAAGCCATCTCCTCTCCCCCTTTTCCACAATCAGCCCTCTCTCACTTTCCTGTCCTGGTATTCCTCTACACTGCAGCATCAAGCCTTTCCAGGACTAAGGGCCTCTCCTCCTTTTGGTGTCTAACAAAGCCATCCTTTGCTGCCTATGTGTCTAGAACGATGGGTAACTCCATGTGTACTCTTTGGTTGATGGTTTTGTCCCTGGGAGCTCTGGGAGTACTGGGTGACTCATATTATTTTTCTTCCTATGATGCTGCAAACCCCTTCAGCTCCTTGGGTCTTTTCTCTAGCTCTTCCATTGGGGACCCTGTGCTCAGTTCAATGGCTGGCTGAGGGTATCCCTCTCTGTATTTCTCATACACTAGCAGAGCCTCCCAAGTGACAGCTACATCCTGCTCTGGTCAACAAGCGCTTGTGAGCATTGATAATATTGTCTGTTTTGTAACTGTATATGGGATGAATCCCTAAGTGGGGTAGTCTCTGGATGGTCTTTCCCTCAGACTCTGTTCCACCCTTTGTCTCTGTATCTCCTTCTGTGGGTATTTTGTTCCCCCTTCCATGAAGGACCAGAGTATCCATACTTTGTTCTTCCTCCTTCTTGGGCATCATTTGATATTTGAAATGTGTCTTGGATATTCCAAGCTTCTGGGCTGATATCCACTTATCAGTGAGTGCATACCATGTGTGTTCTTTTGTGATTGGGTTGCCTCATTCAGGATGATATTTTTCCAGTTCATCCATTTGTCTAAGAATTTCATGAATTCAATGTTTTTAATAGCTGAGTAGTATTCCATTGTGCAAATACACCACATTTTCTGTATCCATTCCTCCGTTGAGGACATCTGAGTTCTTTCCAGTTTCTGGCTGGAAAATAAATAGGGCTGCTATGAACATAGTGGAGCATGTGTCCTTATTACATGCTGGAGAATTATCTGGGTATATGCCCAGGAGTGGTATAACAGGGTCCTCTGGTAGTACTAAGCCCAGTTTTCTGAGGAACCATCAAACTGATGTCCAGAGTGGTTGTACTAGCTTGCAATTCCACCAACAATGGAGGAATGTTCCATTTTCTCCACATCCTTGCCAACATCCGCTGTCATCTGCATTTTTGATCTTAGTCATTCTGACTGGTGTGAGGTGAAATCTCAGGGATGTTTTGATTTGCATTTCCTTGATGACTGAGAATGTTGAACATTTCTTTAGGTGCTTCTCAGCCATTCGATATTCCTCAGGTGAAAATTCTTTGTTTAGCTCTGTACTCCATTTTTTAATAGGGTTTTTTGGCTCTCTGGAGTCTAACTTCTTGAGTTCTTTGTATATATTGGATAATAGCCTTCTGTCAGATGTAGGGTTGTTAAAGATCTTTTACCAATTTGTTATCAGCTCTTATTATGACCAGAATTTTAGTACCTATAGAACTTCAGGAACTATGAGCTCAAACTAAAGACACTCTTTCAGATTTCTGTCATGCAACTTTCTACATGTTTGAAAAATAGAATTATCTTAAGATTCTCCATGCTTTATTCTGTGCATGCTGAAAATTTTGTTTTTGATCATTTTAAAGAAAATATTGAGCCTGGTAACATTGATAATGTGCTCTTTAAAATACAAATTTCCATTGGCCATCTGTTGTCTGCAATTCTCCTTTTTTCTTTCAACGAAATAAACATGAATAGATGATTTCTGATTTAACAGGTGTGATAGGTTTTATCCATGTGAAAAGTAATTTGAACAAAATCCTCTGATATCTTCTTCTGTGGACTTTTCTGGAACTAAGAAGCCCTCCATCTATGTTGGTGATCCATCATTGAAGCTACTTTAAGCCACCTGTAATAAAAACAGGACCTTGTGGGCAACACAGGCATGTTTTCAGTTTACTTTACAATTGTTTGTAAACAATTCTCTTGTCTTGTTCTTCCATATCTCCCTATGGGTGCTCTATGAAAGCCTACAAACTAAGAATCATGCTTCACTTATAGTTAATTTGCTTACATGGAGGGATAGAATTTCCTGAAATGAGAGTTTTTCATTATTTGTCTTCAATTTGATAATTTTATTGCTTATTTATTTTTAAATTAAGTAATAATAAATTAAAATATTTATATCCTGTTATTTGTAGAAATATAAATAAGCTCAAAGATATATACCAAATTGAATAAGCTAGGCACTGAATGATGACCTCAGTATCTAAATCTGAGAACTGATGTGTTACAGTTGACTCTTTGCCATACATGCTTGCAGTACTCAACTGATATTTCTATGCTCAGGCCACTGTCTAATTTCACTATCTAGGGAATGTTAGAGAATATATGCAACATGAATAATGGTGAATATGTTCCTTTAAATTTTATTTTCACTTTATTCAAACATATCATTTCAGTAAAAATTCTTTATGTGAAATATCAAATAACTTATAGTCTAATCACATCACTAAATGTTTTTTTATATTATTTCCAAATCCATACTACATTCTCATGACTCTTATAATTTTACCATTTTATACTCAGAGAATGAATTATGTACTTAGATTCCAAATCCTTCAAGCAGTTGATGATTATATTTGTGGTGCACATGTGATAGCTAGTTCTATTATAAAGATTCAAGACACATACTAATGTTTAAGAAACTCATAAAAAATACAAGCTATGATGAAAGGCCAGATCAAAACAGAATCATTTTGAAAATATTTCAGTTATATGTACCAACAAAGAACAAATATTTTTATTTCAAAATTAAAAAATTTGCATTGTTGATCTTGTCTTGTAATACGTTGTGATGATTTTTTCTGTTACTTTTGCAGCTCTTAATTGTCCTTTACAACTTTTTCTTTTAAGTTTAAAGCTTGAAACTTTTAAGATTTCTCAGTGATTTCAAGTATGCTGAGTATCTTAAAAAAATAGGTGGGTTTATATAAAGAGATCTTACAGAATACTATTACTCAACAACTACAGATAAAAAGGTTCCTTGAGAATGCTTTTCTTAAAATTCATAGGTTCCCAGAGAACACTTTACCAAATATAAAATGTATTTCAGTCAAACATGTTTCTAAATTTTACTGTCTTTTCTTCTTTCAAGCATGAGTCACAGATTTGCTCAGATATAAATAGATATAAATAGATGAAATATTGAGCACATAATCCCTCAAAGACTGAGGGAGACTTTGAGATTCATTTCTTAAAAGACATTTGCTCTATGTAATCCTAACATTCTATACATGGAGTTAAATCTATAAGTTACTTCTTAAAATTCATCTCATGTCTCTGTGTAGGTATACATGAGAAAGATCAGTTGCTACCAGTTGAGAAATTCTAAGTTAATATTTTAAGCATATAATAGTTTTTTAGAACATATATTTTTTGTTAGAATGTTAAGAAAATATTAAATAGCATTTTTGTAGTTTTCATAATATGAACAATTATGTTGAAGGATCTTCCTTTTATAATTTTTACTTTCATGGTTAAATTAAGGAAAATGGTCATGTTTATATTATTACATTGAAACTAGGTGACTTGTATGAAGAAAGTGTGTGCATGGCTTCAAATCTAACATAAATTTTCATCAACATTCATCTTATATTGAAAATATTAGTTCCATGAATAGTGGGATTGTAAAATATTTCTAAATTAATATATTTAAGTAAAAACACTAATATAAATCATATAAGTCAAATTCATCTTCTTTATACTACTTTTGTTTATATCATTTATACACTAAGTCAAAAATTAGTACATGGGATGCAGGTTAAAGAGATCTCTTCATCATCTGATTTCTGTAAATGACCAGCCTGAGTGAAGATTCACCAGTATTGTGGGAGGAACTGATGCACTAACAGAAGTTGTTGGTCAACTGAAATCACTGTCTGTTTGAATCAAGTTCAGTTGACTGAAGGATATCTGCACAACAAAGGCTGTAAAGTATTAATATATGATGTTTAAAATACGTTTTTGCAGGGATGGAGATGGCTCCACAGTTCAGAGTGCTTATTGCTCTACACAGCACTTAGGTTCAGTTCTCATTCTTCACCTGGTAGCTCACAACTATCCACAACTCCAGTTCTAGTGGATCTGACCCCTCTTCTGACTTCTTTGGTATTAAATGGCCATGTTTGGTATCAAGTGGCCAGGTAATAGACATAAATAACAACTAAAACTTATAATAAATGTTTGTGTGATGTTTTCTGAATTCTGAAAGAACTATTCATTTTTAAAAAAGAAATTACAAATAATCAATTTAATGAGAACAGTTACAATTCCATTACTTTGCTTCTATTTTGAATAGGCACAGAAATTCTTCTGTCCTCATAGACATTCTTGATTGCACCACATTGGCTTTCTTCATTCTAAGTTCTTAAAAGAAACAGTAAATAACAGCACCATGCAACACAGAACACAAGACATAATGGAAGGATAATATTCCACTCAATTTTCTAATTTTTTGTTTATATGCTAGCTACTTTCTATTGATTGTCAATTTGGCAGCGATAGAAACTAGCCAAGGAGCATGCCTATGAGGAATCATCTTGATGTCCTTAGTTGACGTGGGTAAGCTATTCCTATCTATTTCAATGCAGCTGTTGTTAGTTTTATGCTGTCTGTCTGTAGTACATAAACTGTTATCGAAATTTTGAGAGACACATACAAGCTTTCTTGTCTGTATGTGATTATTAAATCTGAGTTTTTGCAAAGAAAAAGAGAGGAGACTTTTTATTTCAGCATATTACATTTTCAAATCTTTTCTTTTTGCTTACTATTTTTAAGATATTTTTCATCTTAGTTTAATTTCACGGTATATAATTAATGTTTCAGGAAAATCTGCAACTATAAGTTTACATCTCATTATCTGAGAACCTTTTGGTGATGTGTAGTTCTTTTTAATTTGGAGCTTTTAGATTTTAATTTATCTAACACTCCCAGAAGAGTCTAAGTCAACATACAGATTTAACTACATCACTTTATTCAGGAATATGTGTAAATATTCACACAAAATGAGGTGAGTAAAGGTTATGAAGAGTTTCACATCGTTCCAGATAAAAGTTTGCTGCCAAATGAATCACCTGAAAGTTTTGTAACTTATAACAAATGCTTCTATTCTTTGTTCTTTAAGGTTTGAAATTGCAACTGGTGGACTTCCTAGTTTGATAACAACCCTCTGAATAAATCATTCATTTTCTCAAAACCATAAATTGTAATATCTATTTGTCTCATAAATATAATAAAAGTATCACTTACATATTTATTACCCTTGATTATTGATTTTGCTATAATCAATAGTTTTCACGTCTGAATTTGAAAGTTAGTTTTACTGTCTACTTCTGGATTGTCAGAGCATTACAGTTTGTTACTCTACCAGCTTGGGTTTCACCCTGGGAACCTGTGTTCACATATTCTAAAATAGTCTTGTGCCAATGCTTGATTTTTACTTCCTTCCATTATTTTGTGTCTCAATTTAAATACTATTCCTTTTTAGAGTTACCTTGAGAGAAATGCATGAGTGTTAAGAGAAGGAGGAATAAGGGGAGCACTTCCTAATGTCAGTACTTCCAGACAGAATGCAGTCCAGCAGGTCATGGTGTTTACACTCTCTAGCCAGCTCAAGGATGTACGCAGACCTGCCAGAAATGTGGGAAACAAATTTATGGAACTTAAGGATAGTCCACTGATATCAGCTGTACCCAGGCTCCCAGCTGCCACCTCCTCGCAGAGTGTGCAAACAACACCTTATAAAAAAGCTGAAAGTGGTTATAGTACTCCAGCTAGCTTCCAAATGTGAAACCTTCCTGTTCAATATTGGCACGGGTGCTAATAGCATTACCTCTGCTACAGTCACTGCCATTACCTGAGTCTCCTGTCCAACACAGTCTGGATAGATAATTATCCTACCTCCCTTGCTGCAACGAGCAGTCACTGTATCTGAAACACCACAGGGCTGTAACAAGCCTAATGAGACCAGTCAATGTCACTTTAACACAGCGGCCTCTAAACAACTTCATGAAGGTTATAGCTATTATGAGATACCTGTAATCTATACCCTGTACCCAATAACTATGCCTCCATCCTGTGCTTCTACAAGGCCATCTTCCGTACAGCTAAATACATCACAATACTTTCTGTCAATAGACTATCTATGGACAACCAAGCAGGTATGGTGAACAGCCTGCTACCCCTTACAAATGTAATCCCAGTTGTATTACCTGCTAAAGAACCAAGATCTATAATCTCAGAGCAGCAGCTGTAAGCAGGAGAGTTTAGTCTCCCAGGCCTACCCAGGTAGCATGCTTATTCATAGAAAGGAGTGTAGAGGACAGACTAAAAGAGAAATAGAAATTGAATGTCTCTAGTAACAAGAGCAGAGGAAGTGAAGATTTGGTTGCAAAGGCATAAGCAAACACTAGAGGGAGGAGAATGTCCTAGAATGGCTACTGCACTTCCAGTTGGCCACTGAAATCTTAGTTTACTGTTTCACAGGGATCTTAATTGGGACAAAGAATTGTGTCATTTATATTCAAAGATTAAATGGCAACATGAATCTCAATAATCTGGAAGATCTGATAAAGTAGTGTAGGGTTATTAAGAGCAGAGGAAAAGTGAACAACCTTAATCTATGACCCGTATTTGCCTGGACAAGCAAACAGGAGCGCCACAAAGTGATATCACTGTGTATGCTGGCTGCATAGACTTTTACCAAGTATAAAGGGAAACATTTTCAAGGAACCATCTGAATCTTTTTTATTTTATTTTATTTTATTAAATATTTTACTTACTTGCATTTCAAATTTCATTCCCTTTCCTGGTCCCTCCCCCCCCAGAAATCCCCTATCCCATGCCCCCTCCTCCGGCTTCTATGAGGATGTTCCACTCTACACATCTACCCACTCCTGCCTACCTGCCCCTGCATTTCACTTCACTGGGTATCAAGCCTTCATGGGACCAAGGGCCTCTTCTGCCACTGATGCCTGACAAGGCCATCCTCTGCTACATATACAGCTGGAGCCATGGGTCCCTCCATGTGTACTCCTTGACTGGTGGTTTAGTCCCTGGGAGCTCTGGGGGTACTGGTTGGTTCATATTGTTGTTCTTCCTATGGGGTTGCAAACCCCTTCAAATCCTTCAGTCCCTTCTCTAACTCCTCCAATGGGGACTCCATGATCAGTTCAATGGTTGGTTGAGAGCATCCATCTCTGTATATGTCAGGCTCTGGCAGAGCCTCTCAGAAGACAGCTATATCAGGCTCTTGTCAGAATGCATTTCTTAGCATACACAATAGTGTCTGCATTTGGTGACAGTATAAGGAATGGATCCCCAAGTGGGGCAGTCTCTGGGTGGCCTTTCCTTCAGTCTGCCTTATGAATATCAATGCAAAAATAATCAATAAAATTATCGCAAACCAAATCCTAGAACACATCAAAAGAATCATCCATCATGATCTTGTAGGCGTTATCCCAGGAATGCAGAGATAGTTCAATTATACAGAAATTCAAAGAAACTCAAAGAAAAAAAAATCACACCGGGCGGTAGTGGCGCACGCTTTTGATCCTAGCACTTGGGAGGCAGAGGTAGGCGGATTTCTGAGTTCGAGGCCATCCTGGTCTACAGAGTGAGTTCCAGGACAGTCAGGGCTACACAGAGAAACCCTGTCTCAAAAAAACCAGAAAAAAAAATCACATGATCATCTCATTAGATGCTGAGAAAGCAATCGACAAAATTCAATACCCATTCATGGTAAAAGTCTCAGAAAGATCAGGAATTCAAGGCCCATACCAAAACCTAGTAAAAGCAATATACGGCAAACCAGTAGCCAGCATGAAACTAAACGGAAAGAAACTTAAGGCAATCCCACTGAAATCAGGACTACACAAGGCTACCCACACTCTCCCTACCCATTCAATATGTACTTGAATTCCTAGCCAGAGCAATTAGACAAGAAAAGGAGGTTAAAGGGATACAAACTGTAAAGGAAGAAGTCAAATTATCACTACTTGCAGAAGATATGATAGTATACTTAAGTGACCACAAAAGTTCCACCAGAGAACAACCTAAACCTAATAAACAACTTCAGCAAAGTGGCTAGATATAAAATTAACTCAAACAGATCAGTAGCCTTCCTCTACTCAAAGTATAAACAGGCTGAGAAAGAAATTGGGGAAATGACACCCTGTACAATAGTCATGAATAATATTAAATACCTTGTTGTGACTCTAATAAAGCAAGTGAAAAATCCGTATGACAAGAACGAGTCTCTGAAGAAAGACATCAAAGATCTCAGAAGACGGAAAGATCTCCCATGCTCATGGATCTTGCCTAAAGCAATCTACAGATTCAATTCAACAGCCATTAAAATTCCAATCAATTACTCATAGAGTTAGAAAGAGCAATTTGCAAATTCATTTGGAATAGCAAAAAACCTAGGATAACGAAAACTATTCTAAACAATAAAAGAGCTTCTGGGAGAATCACCATACCTGACCTAAACTATACTACAGAGCAATACGGAAAAATTGCATGCTATTGGTACAAAGACAGGCAGGAAGATCAATGGAATAGAATCGAAGACCCAGAAATGAACCCACACACCTATGGTCACATAATCTTTGACAAAGGAGTTAAAACCATCAAGTGGAAAAAAGACAGGATTTTTAACAAATGTTGCTGGTTCAACTGGCAGTCTGCATGTAAAAGAATGCAAATAAATCCATTCTTATCTCCTTGTACAAACCTCAAATCCAAGTGGATCAAGAATCTCCACATAAAACCAGATACACTGAAACTAATAGAACAGAAAGTAGGTAAGAGCCTCAAATACGTGGACACACGGGGAAAAGTTCCTGAACACAACACCAATGGCTTATGCTCTAAGATCAAGATTTGACAAATGGTCCTGTGCTTTTTTTTTTTTTGGTTGGAGAATTTCAATGACTGCTTCTATTTCTTTAGGGGTTATAGGACTGTTTAGATGGTGTATCTGATCCTGATTTAACTTTGGTATTTGGTATCTGTCTAAAAAATTGTCCATTTCATCCTGATTTTCCTATTGTGTTAAGTATAGACTTTTGTAGTAGGATCTGATGATTTTTTTGAATTTCCTCAGTTTCTGTTGTTATAACTCCCTTTTCATTTCTAATTTTGTTAATTTGGATGCTGGCTCTGTGCCCTCTGGTTAGTCTGGCTAAGGGTTTATCTATCTTGATTTTCTCGAAGAACCAGCTCCTGGTTTTGCTGATTCTTTGTATAGTTCTTTCTGTTTTTACTTGGTTGATTTCAGCCCTGAGTTTGATGATTTCTGGCCATCTACTCCTCTTAGGAGTATTAGCTTCTTTCTGTTCTAGAGCTTTCAGGTGTGCTGTTAAGCTTCTAGTGTATACTCTTTCCTGTTTCTTTTTGGAGGCACTCAGAACTATGAGTTTTCTTCTTAGCACTGCTTTCATTGTGTCCCATAAGTTTGGGTATGTTGTGCCTTCAAGTCTCTGAAGAAAGAAATTGAAGAAGACCTCAGAAGATGAAAAGATCTCCATGCATGATTAATATAGTAAAAATGGCAATCGGGCCAAAAGGATTCTACAGATTCAATGCAATCCCCATCAAAATTCCAACTCAATTCTTCAAAGAGTTAGAAAGAGCAATTCTCAAATTAATCTATAATAGGAAAACACCCAGGATGGATAAAACTATTCTCAACAATAAAAGAACTTCTGGGGGAATCAGTATCCCGCACTTTAAGCAATAGCACAAAGCAATAGTGATAAAAACTGCATGTTACTGGTACAGTGACAGGCAGGTAGATCAATGGAATAGATTGAAGACCCAAAAACAAACCCACAGACCCATGGTCACTTGATCTTTGACAAAGGAGCTGAAACCATCCAGTGGGGAAAAAAAAATAGCCTTTTTAACCAATGGTGCTGGTTCAACTGGCTATTAGCATGCAGAAGAATGTAAATCTATCCATTCGCATATCCTTGTACAAAGCTCAAGTCCAAGTGGATCAAGGACCTCCACATAAAACCAGATACACTGAAACTAATAGAAAAGAAAGTGGGGAAGAACCTGAAACACATGGGCACAGGGGAAAATTTCCTGAACAAAACACGAATAGCTTATGCTCTAAGATCAAGAATTGACAAATGGGACCTCATAAAATTGTAAAGTTTCTATAAGGCAAAGGACACTGTCAATAGGACAAAACAGCAACGAACAAATTGGGAAAAGATCTTTATCAACCCTACATCTGATAGAGGGCTCATATCCAATATATACAAAGAACTCAAGAAGTTAGACTCTAGAGAGCCAAATAACCCTATTAAAAATGGGGTACAGAGCTAAACAAAGAATTTTCCCCTGAGGAATATGGAATGGCTAAGAAGCACCTAGAGAAATGTTCAGCACCCTTAGTCATCAGGGAAATGCAAATCAAAACAACCCTGAGATTTCACCTCACACCAGACAGAATGGCTAAGATAAAAAACTCAAGAGATAGAAGGTGCTGGCCAGGACATGGAGACAGAGGAACACTCCTCCACTGCTGGTTGAGATTGCAAGCTTGTACAACCACTCTGGGAATCAGTTTGGTGGTTCCTCAGAATACTGGGCATAATACTACCTGAGGACCATGCTATATCACTCCTGGCCATATATTCAGAGGATTCTCCAGCATGTAATAAGGACACATGCTCTACTATGTTCATAGCAGACTTATTTATAATAACAAAAATCTGGAAAGAACCCAGATGTCTCTCAACAGTGGAATGGATACAGAAAATGTGGCACATTTACACAATGGAATACTCATCAGCTGTTAAAAACAATGAATATGGAATTCTTAAGCAAATAGTTGGAACTGGAAAATATTCTGTGTGAGGCAACCCAATTGGAGAAGAACACATATGGTATACACTCACTGATAAGTGGATATTAGCCCAAAAGCTCAAAATACCCAAGTTACAACACACAGACCACATGAAGCTCAAGAAAGAAGACCCAAGTATGCATTCTTTGGTTCTTCTTAGAAGGGATAACAAAATATCCACTCATGGGAACAAATGCCGAGACAAAATGTGGAGCAAAGACTGAAATCTTTTTTAAAAGATGAGTTTCTAAGAGCCCACAAGGTGGCATGCTGCACTTTAAGGCATGGTGAAGTCCCCAACTTTTTGTGGAGGACAACATGTCCCAGAGGGTCTCTGGAGCCCTATGAGTACTATGCAGATACTTTAGAACAAAGAAAGGCATCTCTGCAAGAAGCCAGGGGAAATTCTCTAGTAAAGATGTAAGCCAGATCTGGACCTTTGGTGGAATATGAAAGGAAGAACAGGTGGATATGTATATCCTCCAAATTTTGAATAAACTATATTCAATGTAAGAAACAAGAAACCCCAGAGATCTGTCTTAAGGACCACATTTATGTTAACAAAATTTCCAAAATTTATAAATTATCTCTTTCAGTAAATATGGATTTGATCAATGAATTAATCTATATAATAAAATGAGATTGAAGGGCTGTTGTGTAATTTTCAGTTCTAAAACTCAAAACCTGATATCACTCATCTCCTAGGTAAATCATTCCCCAGTCTTCTGGAAATATTAGCAAGAGATGAACTGTTATGATAAGAAGCTCTAGAGTTACAAACTGAGCTATGGAAGCAGTTGTCCCAGCATTCCAGAAGGCCAGCTAGAATGCTCTGCCCAGTGGGGTCCTAAGCATGTAAATACGATAAGTTAGATATGTGAAATAGTGTGCTATGAGCTGTGTTTTCCTCAAATTCATAGTGTAATCATTAACCATGAATGCTTGCAGTACATGGAAATAATAAGTTTTGGTGAAAATTATCTTGTAACGTTAAATAACAGACACATTTCACATAACCATTCATCTTACTGTTGATACTTGCATAGAGATTATAACACAGTTGAGGTGATTGGATGAAAAATGATGATATCTAATTAAACTCTCGATATATTTTCACACAGGAACTTTCAGATGTAATTTACTTTCCTGTGGAACACACCTACAGAAGCAAAGGTACATCTTGGCTTGTTAAATTGTTTTATCTAGAGCAAGAGCATATCTCCCTCATTTAATATACTGGCAGTACACATTGGTCTTCTGAGTGCAGTTCATGTGGCTTTACCATTATAGGTAGAGGTCAATTAGTGAGTTAATTCTGTAACATGGCTAAAGATTAGACGTTGAATGGTGAAATACCCTCAGTACCAACCATGTTGAGAAACATCTCAACAGACTTCTACCAGTGAATGCTGCTTAGACCTATGATGTATAATCCTATGGGGAAATCTCAAGCTTTTCACATTTCTTGTAGATATCTCTCACCATATTTCTTTAATTAGAAAATTTCATTCAACCTTCAAAATTTAATAAAATAATGGTCATCTCCAGAAAAAAAAATGATGATGGCAGGAGACATATACAAATGACTAGACAATTTTAAGAGGGACAACTATATGCAGTATAAGTTAAGTCATTATTTGAAACAAAAATGTTCATGCATGATCTGCAATTTACCTCTAATGTACTTGAGTACAGAATGTTTTATATGTTAAACTCTTTAGCACAATGTGCCCCAGTGACCACCTCAGCACGGAGTCATTTGTTTACAATTCTGAGTTCCATTCTTTGTCACCCACCTGTTGTTTATTTTCATCAATATTGGTGAGTGATAATCTGATACACCTGTTGCTTACTTAATGCAGTAATATCAATGCAAATGCCCAAACACTTAATTATAGATATTTGCTCTCATCTTTGTAAGTAGTCAAATACTCATAAGAAAATATAGCAGTGGGGGTTTGGGAACTGTGGGTAGCCACTTGAAAGTCTCAGACTCCAGGGAATCAAGTTTCCCAGGACCCAATGACAATGACTTTTGCTGAAATACCAACAAAGGGGAGATCCAACCTGTAGAGACTTCCTCCAGTAGATAGGAATGGCCCTTCATTGAGGGATGGGACCACCCGTGCATCTCAAAATTTTTAACCCAGAAATGTTCCTGTCCAAAAGAAAGACAGAGACAAAAAAATGGAACAGAGTCTGAAGGAAAGGCCATCCACAGACTGCCCCACCTACAGATCCATCCTATCTGCAAACACCAAATCCTGACACTATTGCTGATGCCAAGAAGTGATTACTGACAGGAGCCTGGTGTGGCTGTTCCCTAGGAGGCTCTACCAGCACTTGACTATTATAGATGCAGATACTTACAGCTAACCATGGGACTGAGCCTTGGGACCACAGTGGAAGAGCTAGAAGGACTGAAGAAGCTGAAGGAGATTTCAACCCCATAAGATGAACCACATAAACTAACTGGACCACCGAGAGCTCCCAGGGACTAAACCACCAACCAAAGAGTATACATGGAGGGAGCCGTGACTCCAGATATATATGTAGCAGAGGATGGCCTTATCTGACATCAGTGGGAGGACAGGGAGGCTTGATGCCCCAGTGCAGGGGAATGCTAGAGGGGTGAGTTGGGAGTAGTGAGTGGAGGATCACCCTCAAAGAGGCCCTCATAGAGGGGGTATGGGATGGCTGGTTTGTGGAGATATAACCAGGATGGGGGATTTCATTTGAAATATAAATGAATAAAATGATTAGTTAAAAAAAAAGAAAATTAGAAGTAGAATCAATGTGTTGATTTGGTTAATAAAAGTAAGGTTACCTCCTGCTTCAGTTATTTGAATATATTTATTTGCACAGGTAAATATTGCTTTTTATTATTTAAAAACAGACTCTCTTCACATATTTTTTCACAAGTGAATATTAAATACTATAATGTTACCAAAAATAATTCCTTCAGAAAAAAACATGTTAGAAAACATTTTATTGTATGTCTCTAAATGAAAATATTTTCAGCAAATAGTTCATTTTCTTCTTTAAATCCTGATTACTGTCTTTAATCATATAATTGTCCATGATTGTTACACATCATAACAACTAGAAAACAGAAATTTTCTAAATGCATTTGTGTGTATAAATTACATAAAAACTATTGTGTTAAAATTTGGGTAGTTTTCATTGTGTTTAGTACAGAGCTCATTAATGCATTTGTAATTCAATTTGCCATTTGTTCTCAACTTTGTATATTTTTCTGAAGATAACATATGTCAATGTTTGCAAACAGGTTTGGTTGTTAACCTTAGAGAAGTAGGGGCTGTGTACAGGATGAGCAAGTAAAGTTCTCTTCTCTCGTGAACAACATCCGGGTTTAATTTTTCATCACAGCATAAACCAGGCTTTATGTTCCATTCTTAAGATGCCAGCACTTGGAAATTGGGACAGGAGTATCAGAAGATCAAGGTCATAAACATTTGAAGTTTGTGATACATAATCAGATGTATATATTTATTCCCAAATTTACTAATTTTGTAATAGCCACTAATTAATTGATGGTCATCTAGGCTGTCACATTGCAGCAATGAGCATGGTGAACAGATATCTCTTTAGTAGGATTCAGTCCTTTGTGTACACCTCCAATACTTTCATAGAAGAGTCATGTAGTAGATTTTTCTACCTTTTTGGGGAGCTCCATACTCATTTCCACAGTGGTCACACCACTTTGCTCACCCACAGCTTTAGTGAGTGTTCCCTTTCTCGCCAGTCACACCAGAATTTGTTGGTATTTTCTTTTTTATTGTAGCCGTTGTGACTGAGGTAAGATGACATCTCAAATTAATTTTTGTCTTCATTACTTAGATATATAAGGCTGTTGAACATTTTAAATGTGTCTCAGTCGTTTGTACTTCTTTCTTTCTTTTTTTTTTCTCTTTCAAATTTTCTTACTTATTGTCCCATGACCCATTTTTTCTTTTTTTTTCTTTTCTGAGTTTTTTTTTTACATTCAAAATCATTTCCCCTTTCCCGTTTCCTCCCTCCCCGAAAGTCCCATAAGCCCCCTTCCCTCCCTCTTTTCCCCATTCAATCCCCTCTCGCTTCTCTGTCCTGTCATTCCCCTACATCCAGTCTTTCCAGGACCAGGGGTCTCTCCTTCCATTTTCTTAGAAATCTATTGATATGCGAATTGTGTCTAAGGTATTCCAAGGTTCTGAGTTAATATCCCCTTATCAGTGACTGCATACCATGTGTTTTCTTTTGTGATTGGGTTACCTCACTAAGGATGATATTTTCCAGTTCTGATCATTTGCCTAGGAATTTCGTGAATTCATTGTTTTTAATTGCAGAGTAGTATTCCATCGTGTAAATATACCACATCTTCTGAATCCATTCCTCCGTTGAGGGACATCTGGGTTCTTTCCAGCTTCGGGCTATTATAAATAAGGCTGCTATGAACATAGTGGAGCATGTGTCCTTATTGCATGCAGGGGAAGCCTCTGGGTATATGCCCAGGAGTGGTATAGCCAGATCCTCTGGGAGTGTCATGCCCAGTTTTCTGAGGAACCGCCAGACTGCTTTCCAGAGTGGTTGTACCAGCTTGCAATTCCACCAGCAGTGGAGGAGTGTTTCTCTTTCTCCACATCCTTGCCAACAACTGCTGTCTCCTGTGTTTTTGATCTTAGCCATTCTGACTGGTGTGAGATGGAATCTCAGGGTTGTTTTGATTTGCATTTCCCTAATGACTAAGGATGATGAACATCTCTTTAGGTGCTTCTCAGCCATTAGATATTCTTCAGGTGAGAACTCTTTGTTTAGCTCTGTACCCCATTTTTAATGGGGGTTACTTGCCTCTCTGGAGTTTAACTTCTTGAGTTCTTTGTGTATATTGGATATTAGCCCTCTGTCGGATGTAGGGTTGATAAAGATCATTTCCCAGTTAGTTGCTTGCCGCTTTGTCTTTTTGACAGTGTCTTTTGCCTTGTAAAACTTTGTAATTTAATGAGGTCCCATTTGTTTATTCTTGATCTTAGAGCATAAGCTATTGGAGTTCTGTTCAGGAAATTCTCCCCTGTGCCCATATGTTCAAGGTTCTTCCCTAGTTCCTTTCTATTAGTTTCAGTGTGTGTGGTTTTATGTGGAGGTCCTTGATCCACTTGGAATTGAGCTTAGTGCAAGGAGATAAGAATGGGTCAATTTGCATTCTTCTGCATGTTGACCTCCAGTTGAGCCAGCACCATTTGTTGAAAAGGCTCTCTTTTTTCCACTGGATGGTTTTAGCTCCTTTGTCAAATATCAAGTGACCATAGGAGTGTGGATTCATTTCTGGGTCTTCAATTCTGTTCCATTGATCTACATTCCTGTCACTGTACCAATACCATGCGGTTTTTAACACTATTGCTCTGTAGTACAGCTTGAGGACCGGGATACTGATTCCCCCAGAGGTTCTTTTACTCTTGAGAATAGTTTTAGCTATTCTGGGTTTTCTGTTATTCCAGATGAATTTAAGAATTGCTCTTTCTAACTCTATGAAGAATTGAGTTGGGATTTTGATGGGGATTGCATTGAATATGTATATTACTTTTGGTAAGATGGTCATTTTTACTATATTAATCCTGCCAATCCATGAGCACGGCAGATTTTTCCATCTTCTGTGGTCTTCTTCTATTTCTTTCTTCAGAGACTTGAAGTTCTTGTCATACAGATCTTTCACTTGTTTGGTTAGAGTCACACCAAGATATTTTATATAGTTTGTGGCTATCGTGAAGGGTATTAATTGAGTGCTTTGATTTGTGGATGATGAATTTTTCAAGAGCCTCTATTTTGTATATATATAAAATACACACACACACACACACACACACACACACACACACACGGCCGATAAAGACTTTTTCCCACTTCATTGACTGCCTCTTCACTAACATGATGGCCTCAGTATATGTTTTTTACATTTTGATTTAAATATTTAAGCTATAGTTGTATCTATATATTACTGAGTACCACATAAATATATGCATTTTGTGTAACAGATAAATTAAATTTGTTTTAATTTAAGAACTCTATTTCCTTAGTTAACTTCTGTAAAAGTAAAGTCAATTATATTTTACATGTAAATAAAAGGTCACGTTTATTGTGTAAAATGATACTTAAATTTTTAGGGGGGGTCTTTGAAGTCAAGATTCTTCAGTGTTGGATGACAAGCTGAAATTCCTGGGAAGAGATGACTTTGATGTCTTGGGTTTAAGGTAAGTCTGGCAGTGAGTCTACTGTACCTCAGGAACTGTAATCTTTTCTTTATGGACTTCAACAAACTGGAAAAATCCTCTCCCATTATGGAGAGTGATCCTATTTATCCAAGGTACCCCTATATAAATGTTATCACCTGTAAGAAAAACACCTTCACAGCAGCCTGGAGACTATTGTTCCCTATAGAATAAATATAGCATAAATGTCATATACATTTGATCATTGTGAAGACAAAACTCATATTTATGGAGAGTAGAAATTCTGTTCAATCCATTTTTTACACCAATTACATAGATTAAGATAGTTTATTTATGTAAACATAATAAATAACTTATATAAACATAGGTTTCTTTATTTGTTGTTTTGTGTTTTTAAAGAGGATACCAAGTTGCAGGTAAAGGGGGAGTGGTCCTGGAAGTATTCATTAGGGAAGTGTTAATACGATCAAATATGATGTATAATTTTCAAAAAAGTGATAAAAATACATAAATACATATATATACATAAATAAATAAGTTGTTTAATTAATGAATGAGCTAAAAGTCAGGTCTTCTTTACTATCAGAGCCTTCTCATGCACTTTCAATGTTTCAGATTACATGAATTCTTTGACGTTCATTTTGATGCTATTTTAAAAGTCTTTTTTTAATAAACTGGACTAATAAGATGATGAAAAGTAGCAACAGAGGACATATGGGAAATGTTTTGAATGCCTGTGGCGATTACTATCAGCTGCAGCTATGTTTCAAAACATTTTATAATATGAAACTGTTATTAAACTTCAAAGCCTCATATTCTAAGGCTAAAAGAAACCATTTCTCTTAAATTTGTTTTTATGAGTTTTCTTCTAGTCTGTTCTGGTTATTCTAAGATATTTCTCTGCTTAATATGAGGAGTCTAACACACTAATAAATGTCTGATAATAAGACAGCTTTTTATCTCTCTGTCATACTCTTCTTTGCTCTATTCAGTTCATATTTAGTAGGAGGGTTTTTTTGTATTCAGTTTATGACTGGTATGCATTGATTATGAGCTCACATGCTTAAACTATCTCTCTCTCTCTCTCTCTCTCTCTCTCTCTCTGTGTGTGTGTGTGTGTGTGTGTGTGTGCGTGTGTGTGATGTGAAGTATCTTCTGTCAGTCTGGATTCATATAATAGAAGCTGCAAACCTACAATAAACAATAAAATTCCATGATTCTTTTTTGCTTGGATACACAAAATAGCCACAATTAGGGGTATTTCTGTTACCATTTATCTTCATGCATGACTGAACTCTAAGTAAAACTGTTAGATATTCTTTCTGTCTTTCTATCTCTGTTTCTCTGTCTCTCTCTGTCTTTCTGTCTTGGTCTCTGACTCTGTGCTCTTGCCTATCTGTCGCTTTCTCCTCTCTTTCTCTTTCTCCTTCTCCCTCTCCCCCCCCTTCTCAACACACAAACACAGTCTGTATAACAAAGCTATATCAAAATTACTCTTGATACTGTCTATTTTAGGCTGAAATAAGACAGAGTTGACGATTCAATTCAAACAAAATGAATACTAAATGTTGTATTTTCGACCTGGAAGTAAAAACTGAGGCTTGTCTGATCTGGCTTTGTATTCTGTTTCATTATGTCATGTTTAGATGTGCTGACATTTGGAATACTTTAGCTATTAATATTTTAACTTGAATTTACATATAGAAAATAAAAATCTCTATCACTTTATCACTATAAAGAGGAAACAGTTTCATAAAAATAGGCATTATTACAGGTATGTAATTATTACATAATTACAGGCAATTACTATTCCCATGTTACATAGGTTCATATTTTGGAAGAGTATATTAGTGTCTCTTGAAAGGCTGTGGATTATGATAACCTTCAAAGCAACAACAAGGGTGTTCACTTCAGGAAAATGAAGAAAACATATTAATTTGCAAAAAGCAGAGCAAATCCACACTGATAGGATCTATGTACCATTCTCAAGGTTTGTTATGTAGTAGCCATGGGTATGAATCAGGTTTTGGGGAGAGATAGGAGAGAAGTTCAGAGGGCCAAGAGAATAAATGGAAATATGCAGCTGCAGGGGGTGGGGGTGGTGAACCTCTAGAAAGTCCCAGAGAACTGGAATGTGAGAGGTTTCCATGACTCAATGGGAATGACCTTAGCTGAAATACCCAACACTGTGAATATGGAACCTAAAGAGATCAGCTCCAGACAGAGCTCCCAATTGAGGGATGTGGTCACCAAACTACCTTCAAAATTTTTGACCCAAAAATTGTTCACTTGTAAAAGAAATGCTGGGACAAAATTGGAGCAGAGATGGAAGGAAAGGCCATCCAATGACCCACTCTACTTGGGTTCATCTCATGGGCAGGTACTAACCCCTAACACTATTACTGATGCCATGCTGTGCTTACAGATAGGAACTTAGCATGGCTCTCCTCTGAGGGGCTCTGTCAGCAGCTTTCTGAGACAGATGCAAATACTTACAGTCAACCATTGGACTGAGGTTGGGTACCCCTATGGAAGAGTTAGGGAAAAGAATGAAGGAGCTGAAGGTGATTGCAACTCATAGCAAGACCAACAGTATCAAATATCTGGGACTCCTGGGAGCTCCCAGAGACTTAGCCACTAACCTAAGGCATACATGTGCTGGTCTTGTACATATGCAATGGAGGACTGCCTGTCTGGCCTCAGTGGAAGATCTTTCCATTCTGAGGTCTTCATTTTCTTTCTTCAGGGATTTGAAGTTCTTGTCATACAGATCTTTCACTTGCTTGGTTAGAGTCACACCAAGATATTTTATGTTGTGAATATTGTGAAGGGCATTGTAGCCTTAATTTCTTTCTCTCCCCATTTATCCTTTGATTAGAGGAAGGTTACTGATTTGTCAGAGTTAATTTTATAGGCAGCCACTTTGCTGAAGTTGTTTATCAGCTGTAGGAGCTCTCTGATAGAATTTGGGGGGGGTCGCTTATGTATACTATTATATCATCTACAAATAATAGTGATATCTTGACTTCCTCCTTCCCAATTTGTGTTCATTTGATTAGCCCCAAAGCTCACAATTCTCATGATTCAACCCACAGACCATAAGAAGAAGCTTAGGAGGAAGGAAGACCAGGGTGTGGATGCCTTGAAGGAGGAACAGGATATCATAGAGGTGGAGGGAGAGGGGGACCTGGGAGGGAGAGAGGAGATGGAGAAAATAATGGAGCAGGATAAGGTTCTGGAGGGGATGGGAGAGAAGAACAGAGGGTCAGCAAATTGAACAAAAATATTTATCAGGGGAAATGAGGAACTGGGGAAAGTCACAGGAGGATCCAAGACACCAGGAAAGAGAAAGGCACCCAGGATCCAACTGGGATGACCTTAGTCTAAATGCTCAGAGAAGGGTGAGATACAACCTGTAGAGACCACCTCTAGCAGATAGACATGGCCCAAAGTCATGAGATGGGGGCACCCACCCATCTCAAAGTTTTTAACCTAGAAATGTTCCTGTCTAAAGATGAAAAGGGTCAAAAACTAAAGCAGAGACTGAAGGAAGGGCCAGCCAGCGACTGCCTCACCTGGGGATCCATCCTGTCTGCAGATAACAAACCCTACACTGTTGCTGTGGTCAAGAGGTGCTGGTTGCTGGTGTGGCTGCTCATTGGGAGGTCCGGCCAGCAACTGACCAATGCAGATGTGGATTCTTGGAGCCATCCATCAGGCTGAGCTCAGGGACACAGTAGGGCAGCTGGAGGAGGACTGGAGGAGTGGAGGAGGATTGCAACCCCACAGGAAGAACAACATTGGATGGCTGAACCACCCAGTGCTCCCAGAGACTAGACCACCAACCAAGGAGTATACAGGGAGGGATCCAGGACTCCAGATACATATGTAGAAGAAGATGACTTTGCCTGACAGAAATGGGAGGGGAGGCCCTTGATCATGTGGAGGTTTGATGCAGCAGCATAGGGGGATGCTGGAGCGGTGGGGTGGGAGAGGATGGGTGGTTGGGGCACCCTCATAGAGGCAAAGGGGAGGGGGAGGAAGGTAGATATGGGATCGGTGGTTTGTGGAGGGGTAACCAAGAAAGGGGATATCATTTGAGATGTAAACAAAAATAATGATTAATAATAATAATAATAATATATTAATTTTTGAGCTATTTTTCTGCATTTTAAGTATATTTGATGCTCCTCTCTTCTGCAGCTGTGCTCACAACTATTCTGCTTGCTTTATATATTTTATTTTGCTAAAAGATATAATTCTTTCTCTCCTTTGACAGAGATTATTTATAGTATTAGCCGTGATTAAGTAAATTGTTCAACTTAATTATCTCAATTAAGGAATTTTGTACATCCCAGTCCAATGCAAGGTCTGCTTTCAACTGCTTGTGTTTGGTGTTTGTATGTGTCTGTTTAATTGTTTTATTTATATACATTCCAAATTTTGTTCCCCTTCCCAGTTGGTCTCCCCTTTAACAGTTCTTCAAACTCCTTCCCCTTTGCCTCTGAGAGGGTGCTCCACAACCCCAACCCCCCATCCCTTACCCATCCCAGTCCAACTTACCCACTCATATCCCCCTTCCTTGTGGCACCATGTGAAAGATCTCTATGTCAAGAACTTCAAATCCCTGAAGAAAGAAATAGAAGAAGACCTCAGATGATGGCAAGATTTCCCATGCACATGGATTGGCAGGGTTAATATAGTAAAAATGACCATTTTGCCAAAAGCAATCTACAGATTCAATGCAATCCCCATCAAAATTCCAACTTAATTCTTCATAGAGTTAGAAAGAGCAATTCTTAAATTCATCTGGAATAACAAAAGACCCAGGAGAGCAAAAACTGTTCTTAACAATAAAAGAACTTCTGGGGGAATCACCATCCCTGATTTCAAGCCACACTACAGAGCAATTGTCGTAAAAACTGCACGGGATTGGTAAAGTGACAGGTAGGTAGATTAATGGAATAGAATTGAAGATACAGAAAGAAACCCACACACCTATGGTAACTTGATCTTTGACAAAGAAGCTAAAATCATCCAGTGGAAAAAAGACAGCATTTTCAACAAATAGTACTGGTTCAACTAGTGGTCTGCATGTAGAAGAATACAAAATGATCCATTCTTATTTCCGTGTAGAAATCTCAAGTCCAGGTGGATCAAGAACCTTCACATAAAATCAAATATGCTGTATCTAATAGAAGAAAGGATGGGGAAGAGCCTCGAATACTTGGGCACAGGGGAAAACAACACCAATGGCATATGCGTTAAGATCAGCAATTGGCATATGGGACCTCAGAAAATTTAAAAGCTTCTGTAAGGCAAAGGACACTAGTAATAGGACAAAATGGCAACCCACAGATTGGAAAAAGATCTTTACCAACCCTACATCTGCAGAGGGCTAATATCCAATATATACAAGGAACTCAAGAAGTCAGACTCCAGAGAAAAAAATAGCCTGAATCCACACTCCTATGGTCACTTGATCGTGGACAAAAAAGCTAAAACCATCCAGTGGAAAAAAGATAGCCTTTTCAACAAATGGGGCTGGTTCAACTGGAGGTCAACATGCAGAAGAATGCAAATTGACCCATTCTTATCTCCTTGCACTAAGCTCAATTCCAAGTGGATCAAGGACCTCCACATAAAACCACACACACTGAAACTAATAGAAAGGAAACTAGGGAAGAACCTTGAACATATGGGCACAGGGGAGAATTTCCTGAACAGAACTCCAATAGCTTATGCTCTAAGATCAAGAATAAACAAATGGGACCTCATTAAATTACAAAGTTTTACAAGGCAAAAGACACTGTCAAAAAGACAAAGCGGCAAGCAACTAACTGGGAAATGATCTTTATCAACCCTACATCCGACAGAGGGCTAATATCCAATATACACAAAGAACTCAAGAAGTTAAACTCCAGAGAGGCAAGTAACCCCCATTAAAAATGGGGTACAGAGCTAAACAAAGAGTTCTCACCTGAAGAATATCTAATGGCTGAGAAGCACCTAAAGAGATGTTCATCATCCTTAGTCATTAGGGAAATGCAAATCAAAACAACCCTGAGATTCCATCTCACACCAGTCAGAATGGCTAAGATCAAAAACACAGGAGACAGCAGTTGTTGGTAAAGATGTGGAGAAAGAGAAACACTCCTCCACTGCTGGTGGGATTGCAAGCTGATACAACCACTCTTGAAAGCAGTCTGGCGGTACCTCAGAAAACTGGGCATGACACTCCCAGAGGATCCAGCTATACCACTCCTGGGCATATATCCAGAGGCTTTACCTGCATGCAATAAGGACACATGCTCCACTATGTTCATAGCAGCCTTATTTATAATAGCCAGAAGCTGGAAAGAACCCAGATGTCCCTCAACGGAGGAATGGATTCAGAAGATGTGGTATATTTACACAATGGATTACTACTCTGCAATTAAAACCAATGAATTCACGAAATTCCTAGGCAAATGGTCAGAATTGGAAAATATCATCCTTAGTGAGGTAACCCAATCACAAAAGAACACACATGGTATGCAGTCACTGTTAAGGGGATATTAACTCAGAATCTTGGAATACCCTAGACACAATTCGCATATCAATAGATTTCCAAGAAGATGGAAGGAGAGACCCCTGGTCCTGGAAAGACTGGATGTAGGGGAACGCCAGGACAGACAAGCGAGAGGGGGTTGTATGGGGAAAAGAGGGAGGGAAGTGGGCTTATGGGACTTTTGGGGAGGGAGGAAATGGGAAAGGGGAAATCATTTGGAATGTAAATAAAAAAACTTAGAAAATTAAAAAAATTGAAGTACAGAGCTAAACAGAAAATTTTCAATGGAGGAATCTGGAATGGATAAGAAGCACTTACAGAAATTTTCAATATCCTTAGTCATCAGGGAAATGCAAGTCAAAACAACACTGAGATTCCATCTCACACAGTCAGAATGGCTAAGATCAAAAATCCAGATGACAGCGGATGTTGACAAGGATGTGGAGAAAGTGGAACACTCCTCCATTGTTGGTGGAATTGCAAGCTGGCACAACCACTCTGGAAATCAATCTGGCAGTTCCTTAGAAAATTACACATAGTTCTATCTGAGGACCCAGCTATACCACTCCTGGACATTTACTCAAAAAAGTCCAAAATATAACAAGGACACATGTTCCACTATGTTCACAGCAGCCCTATTTATAATAGCCAGAAGCTGGAAACAACTCAGATTTCCATCAACAGAAGAATGGATTCAAAAAAAATGTCGTACATTTACCCAATGGAGTACTATTCAGCTATTAAAATCAATGAGTCCATGAAATTTGCAGGCAAATGGATAGAACTAGAAAATATCATCCTGAGTGAGGTAACCCAGGCACAAAAGAACACACATGGTTAATAAACTTTTACTGACCACGTCTTTCTGTTTTTGTTTGTTGTTTTTGGTTGGAGAAGGTTGTAAGTGTGTGTCTGTGTATCTGTGCCTCTGTATATCTGTCCTTCTACATTTGTTCTTCTTAGTCTTCCATAAAGCTTCCACTTGAGCTTTGGTTTCATGTTCTTCTCAACCCTACTCTTCACTTTTGCATTGAAATATACAGATTACACCAGTACATTACTGAGACCTATGGACACTGTTTGAGTTTAGTTGAAGAAGAACATCTGCAAATAATAAAGAAGGATGAATGACATTCCACTTCATCTACACTGGAGAATGTGGCTTCTGTATCACTAGACACCAGACATCAGTTCAGCCTTAAGCACTGCTCTTTAACATAACATGCCTTTTTCTGGTTCCCACAACATCCCTCTGCCTCCTTTTCAAACTGATTAGACTTCCCATGCACCCTCCCCATGATTATATTGTTATTGAATTTTCTAAGGCTACTAACAAAAATAAAGAAAAGCTATGAGCAGAGTCTTTTGTAGTCAGTGAAAATATATATGCATTCCCAAAACCTAATTATAGGAAAAGGCATAAGAATATAAACACCTTTAAATTGTGAGCAGTTGTTTTAATCTCGAATTGTTTCGTGTATAAATAATTGTGTCTTTGGATACATGTGTATGTCAGTTGTTCTCTTGCAGGGAAATTTTTTATGCTTCTTTAAAGGTTTTTGTAAAAATCATCTATGTTATTATAAAAACTTTTAATGAAGTAATCTGTAAAAATCTATCTGCAAAATTTCCAAAGTGTGAAAAGCAACTCGGTTTGATTGGAAACTCTGCTAAGAAAATAACAAACTCCTAATTAGAGAAAAAAATTGACTTACAGTAACATGATTAATTTGTGATTGGTTAGATTTCTTGCCTTTTAAAATTATTGTTATTATTGTTGTTGTTGTTGTTGCTGTTGTTTGTTTGTTTGCTTGAAAACTGTGTTTGTATATTTATGCAGGTATGTATAGTTATGTGTACTTTGTCAGAGATTAGCAGATTAACATCTGGTGTCTTTCCCTATCATTCTCTTATTTTTTGCTTTTCTCTTTTTTAATTTTTTAATAGATACTTTATTTACATTTCAAATTTTATCGCCTTTCCTTGTTTCCTCTCCAAAAAATCCCATATTCCATATCCCCTCTCCTGCTCACCCACCCAACCACTCCAGCTTCCCTATCCTGGCACTACCCTACACTGGGGCATCGAGCCTTCACAAGAACAAGGGTCTCACCTCCCACTGATGTCCAACAAGGCCATCCATTCTCTGTTACACATGCAGCTAGAGTCATGGGTCCTTCCATGTGTACTCTTTGAATGGTGGTTTAGTCCCTGGGAGCTCTGGGGGTACTGGTTGGTTCATATTGTTGTTCCTCCTATGGGGCTTTGCAAACCCCTTCAGCTCCTTTGGTCCTTTCTCTAGCTTCTCAGTTGGGTACCCTGTGCTTAGTCCAATGGTTGGTTGTGAGTATCCACCTCTGTATTTGTCAGGAACTGGCAAATCCTCTCAGGAGACAGCTATATCAGTCTCCTGTCAGCAAGCACTTGTTGGCATCCACATGCTCTGCTCTCTTATTTTTTGAAACAAGTATTTTAATAGAATCTTAACTCCTTTGTTGAAAGTTAGTTGGCTATAAACATATGGGATTTCCACCACATTTACACTTCATTCTGTCAACTTGTCTTTATTTCTGGCAATATCATGCTGTCTAAATTTTGCCAAATTTGCAGCGTCCTTTGAAGCCATATATTATAATGGCTTCTGCATTATTCTTTCTATTAATGATTACTTTAATTATTCCATATGTGTTTGGTTGCATGTAAATTTTAGATGGTTTTTGTTATTACTTTGAGAAATGCTACCAGTATTTTCATAATCTGAATTTTACTGAATCTGTAAACATTTGGTATGATTTTGCTTCAGGATTTTTATCTAGGGGAATCAGATACAGATTCTTGCAAAATGCAGGAAGTTGCAAGAAACAGTTTGCTGTGTGATAGTTTGTCCCTGTGACATCTTCCTCATTGGCAGAAAATGAGTATCCTAGAACAAAAATTTGGCTTTCTCCCAAATATGGTTACTTATATTCTGATTGATACTTTAAACTACTGGACAGGAAAGCTGAAGAGGGAAAGGAAGGGGAGTGTCAATGCTTTGCATGTTTTTAAGTATAAATTTCTTTTATTAGTAAATATTATTAGATCTTGGTGCATAATATTTGCTTGTTTAGATTTTCAATGTTAAAGAAACCAAAGGCCTCACACATGCTAGATGACTATCTTACACTTAACTATTTCTCAAACCATGTGGCCTTTTCATATGCTGTTGGATCCAGATGACAGTGTATTTTTGAATTTTCATTAGTGAAGATATTAATGTTTAGTTTTCTTTCATTATCATGTCCTTACCTATTTTTGGTTCTAAAGGAATACTGATCACATTGAGTGTTTGCAGTAATATAATACATTTTGGTATTAATCTTCCTTAAGTATTTGTAGAACTCAGTTGAGAGAAATTCAGATCTAAGGCTTTTTATGATGGGAGAAATTTTTACTATTACAGAGTCAATTTTGTTGCTATTGTTCTGTTCAAGTTTTCTGTCTTCTTTTATGGTCTAATCATAATAAGTTATATTGTCCAGTAACTGGTCTATTTCATTTTTGTTCTCAATTTTACTGACATCTTCCTTCTTCCTAGTAATCTCTCCAGTGCCTTGTATTTCCAGAGAATGAGGTGCAACATCTGTATTTTCAGTTCTCCTTTTCTTCCAGGTTCTTTTATTTCTTGCTTATTTCATCTCACTAAGTGCTTGCCATTTCTATCCCTTGGAAAACAAAATCTCATTCTGAATATATTTTATAGAGATTATTACTCTCTATTTAATTCTTTTCATGTAGTAATTTTTCTGAATGCAAGTATCTGCTCCAGAAGGAAAGCAGGAGGATCATAACAACTAGAAAGCAGATAAAACTCAGGGGTACAGGGGAGCTAGAACCAAGAAATTTAAGAAGCAGTCAGTGAGCGCTCCTGGAAGGAGACTCTCTGACCTATGAAGCTGCATCAAATCAGGTAGAAACTCAAAAAATGAAGCTTCATGTGTGGCCATTTATTCTGACATGGGCTTTTCACAAACTCATCTTCTTGTCTATAGTGTTTCACTCAAACGTCAATAAACTTACTGGATTGTCAAGCTACACTTTGCTCAAATCTTTACTTTGTTTCACACTGGAGCCCTAACTGTGGAGAATAGACATTTGTTCATCAAGTCTTTACTTCGTTTTCACACTGGAGCCCTAACTGTGGAGAATAGACATTTGTTCGTCAAGTCTTTACTTCGTTTTCACACTGGAGCCCTAACTGTGGAGAATAGACATTTGTTCGTATCTCCCCATGAAGTTGCAACACATTCCTGATCTTGTATCTTTGCTTTCAAATTTTTGTTTGTTCTTGTTTTGTTTTTTGTTTTGGTTATTTGAGAGAAAAATGATATGTTCCTATTAATGCTATTGTTTTATCTTTTTAAAATTTATCTATTCCCTTTATATTCCAATGTCTGCTTCTCCTCCTCCCGCCCCCACCTCCTGCAAGTTCGCCCACCATTTCCCCCTTCCCCTTCTCCTCTGAGAAGGAGGAGCACCCCTGGGTATCACCCTACCTTGGCTTCTCAAGTCTCTGCAGGACTAGGTACATCCCCTCCTACTGAGGTCAGACAAGGTAGCATAGTTAGGGGAATGAGATCCATAGGCAACAGGTTCAGGGACACATCCTACTTTAGTTCTTGGAAGACCCACATGATGAGCAAGCTCCTCATCTGCTACAGATGCTTTGGTTGGTGGTTCAGTCTGTGGGAGCCTGCAAGGGTTCTGGGTTAGTTGACTCTCTTGGTCTTAATGTGGAATTCTCTTCAGGTCCCTCAATCCTTCCTACAACTCTTCTACAAGACTCTGTGAGCTTCATCTAATGTTTGGCTGTGGGTCTCTGCCTGTTTTCCTTGGCTGCTGAGCGAAGCCTCTCAGGACAGTTACACTAGACTTCTATCTGCAAACATAACAAACATTAACAGTGCCAGGGATTGTTTCTTTCCCATACAATGGGTCTCAGTGTGGGCCAGTTATTGGTCAGCCATTTCCTCTGTCTATGCTTCATCTTTTCCCCTACACATTATGTAGGTAGGGCATATTTTGTGGGTGGATTGCTGACCTTATCCATACACTGGAATTTCTGTCTGGCTACAGGAGGTGGCCACTTGTCTCCATATCCCCCATTACTAGTAGTCTCAACTAGAGTCACCCCATAGATTCCCTGTGACCTCACACCCTTCCAGGTCTCTGGCATGTCCTAGGGGTGGCCCCCCTCCTGCCAACCACTGATTTCCATTCTCTCTCCCTACTTCTTCCTGAACCTGAACCTGATCCCTTTCCCATCCCTTCCCCCACTGAGTTCCCTTCCTCTACCCATCCCTGATAACTCAGACCCAAAAGAACAATGCATGGTATGTAGTCACTTAAAACTGGATATTAGCCATAAAGTACAGGATAATCACATGACAATCCACAGACCTAAAGAAGTCAAATAACAGGGAGGATCCAAGGGAGGAAGGTTGAACCTTTCTCAGAAAGATTTACTGTCATATCAGCATCACTTTTGATGTATTCCATCAGCTATGCATATCATGACTCTATTCTCACATAGTTCAGTAAGTGATTTTTTTGGAAGGGTTCTTTTATAAATGTTAGTTTTTCAAAATCAGCTTGTCTAATATTCATATATATTTTTTCTCAAAGTATTTTCTTTTTATTGATTTGTACTTTTGTCACAGTGTGTTCAGAACAGATGATTCAATTTCTACCTTCTAAAAACTGTTAGCTTGCTTAGTGATCAATCATAATGTCCCCAGGAAGAAATTCTATGTGCTGATGAGAGTAATGTATACTCTACATTTAGATGGAATGTTCTTTAGACATTTTTCAGGTACAGTCGCATTGGGTGAAATTTAACTCCTATTTCTCATTTTTATCCTTCTGTCCCATCTGCTTATTGTGGAAAATGAACTCTGAAAGTACCCAGTTATCATTGCACTCATAACTTTATGTCTATTCATACCCACTTTATATGCTCTAAGGCTCCAATAATGGCTGTGTTTTCATTTCATGTGGTTATATGTATTGTTTTATTGGCCCCTTTTTGTTTTATGTTGATAATTCTTTACTTCTCTTAAAGATTTACTTTTATTAATTGTGTGTATGACTTTGTGTCTGTGTGAATGAACGGTATGTCTGAAGGCTAGAAAAGAGTGTTAGATCTACTGAAACTGGAATAACAGAAGGTTATGAGATACTATGTATGTCTAAGAATTGAACCTAGGACTCCCAGGAAAGAAAATCAGTATTCTTAACCATTGTGGCATCTTTCTACCCACTTCAGATTTTGAATGTTTGATTTCCCATGGAATATACCCGTTAAACATGTGGAATGAGATAAATATAAATAAGTTTTATGTAGTATTTTGCCCAAGTTAGGAAAATAAGCCTTTTATACTGCAGAGGAAATAAATTTCAAAATATAGACTGAGTTCTATGTGCTAAACAATTTTGGACTAGAATTACCACTCTATTATATCATCAGGAAAAGATTAACTGGGCTCATGCATTCAGCTAACATAAAACAATTATCAAGTGCAACAAATACTTAAATTTATGAATAGAAAAAAAGTGTTATTTATGGAATAGCTTTCAGTTAGGCAGCCCAATTTTATATTTCTAATTGATGTTCTATGAAAGTAATTTTTAAATATATGAAATGATTTACAAACTAAAAGTTCTTCAAACTGAAAAGTATAAATTTACTGTGAAACTATTGGCTCTAACATAAATTCCAGTTTTAAAATACATATGTTGATATGAAAAAAGTCAATTGAAACTTATATAAATTTCATTTTTAAAACTGATTGTTCTATAATTAACAAATTCTCAAGATATAAATGGAGCTATAATATTCCACATATTTTAATATATGAATCATGTTTTTGAAGATAAAGAATCAAATACATATGGTTTTACTTTAACACTTCTTTTGATGTACCTTAGTAAAAATGCTTAGATTCTATAGACATAAAATGTAATTGAAATCTAAGGAAATGTAGATCATAAGACAATAATTGTAATGTGTTGCAGATCAAATTGTTGCTTTTTACTTATTAGTTATTAGTAATAAGACAAACATTTTAAAAATTTCTGGGAAGCATAAATGTGACATATTTTGTAGTAAACACTTAACAGAAATTTAGCATTTGGCAAGTATGCAATTAATAATACAGATAGCATATAATTTTAATACTTTAAAAGTCTTATGTTAACATTTAAATATTTTATTCCAAAATAATCTCCAGAAAGTCTATTTGTCATTCTACACTAAGATAGTAGTACAGTCTGCTTCCACTCATTGGGCTGATTGTGATGTTGTAAAGTAATTAAAGCATGGTACTAAAGAACAAAGATAAACTGGAGGTAAAGAAGGGAAGAGGGTGGATAGTTAGTTACACTTGATGGTTTACACTGGATGATAGGGACAGAAACTAAAGACACCATAATATTTGACTTCAGGCAAGCCTTTCTTCTAAAGTATACTTAAGTAATACATTAGGTGTGTAAAAACAGAAAACCCAGGATAGCTAAAACTATTCTCAAGAGTAAAAGAACTTCTGGGGGAATCAAGATCCTAGACCTCAAGCTGTACTACAGAGCAATAGTGTTAAAAACCGCATGGTATTGGTACAGTGACAGGCATGTAGATCAATGGAACAGAATTGAAGACCCAGAAATGAATCCATACTCCTATGGTCACTTGATCTTTGACAAAGGAGCTAAAACCATCCAGTGGAAAAAAGATAGCCTTTTCAACAAATGGTGCTGGTTCAACTGGAGGTCAACATGCAGAAGAATGCAAATTGACTCATTCTTATCTCCTTGCACTAAGCTCAATTCCAAGTGGATCAAGGACCTCCACATAAAACCAGACACACTGAAACTCATAGAAAGGAAACTAGGGAAGAACCTTTAACGTATGGGCACAGGGGAGAATTTCTGAACAGAATTCCAGTAAAAACAATTTTTATTCATTAGATGTAATTCTCATCTCGGAGGCTTACTGCTGAATAAATGCACCCTATCTAGCTCTTTTTGAACTCTGGCTGGCTGGTTCAGCTTAGCTGTTCTGATCCAAACACCTCTCCAGGCTGACTGATTCAAACTGGCTTTTCTAGGCTTCTCACTGAATAGGTCTGCTTGGCCTCAGACTAACTCTGTCAATTTGTTCTAACCTTTGGACTCTTTCTTTTTATCTCCCTTCACCTACCTCTTCTGACCTGCACTGAACTGCATGAACTCAGGAAAGAACTCAACTCTACTGCACTGCAATCACAAATCTGGTTCCTACCTCATTCAATTTCTGTCTATCTCTCTTCCTCAGTAGTTTCTCTTTGCAATGGTAGCTGTTATTTTTGCAGCCACACAAAAATCAGCTAATTTTGCATCATCATGGTTCTTTCAAAAGATATTTGCAAGTTTGATATCTACATTTGGTTTGCCTTCAGTATACGAATAGGCAAGATCCACAAGGTCTGTTTGCAGACAGGCTATTTGCAATTTAGATAATGGTTCAGGAACATGATAAATATTGTAAAGTGATCTGCCATCACAGTACTTCATTAAAATCTATAGCTTTTCTCTACTGAGATATCACTGTAAGTATGATATAATGCTGCAACATTCTTTAACCATAAATATTTCTTGTTGCAGGCTCAGCGAGGGCTTCAGGCTTTGGCTTTGGGTGAAAGAATATGGCCTGAACCAAGCAGACTGGTCACTAGAAATCCATAGATGGGAAAGCCACCCTCCCAAATCCCCACTTTACATCTTCCACATGCACCTCTTCCTGTCCCCGACCCTACCCTTAACCAGCTACTGCTGCCAGGAAAAGCAGGCTTTCTACTGGCAAGGTGAACAAAGCTGATTATAGGCATCCACATGGTCCCATGTCTCTAAGAGAGATTGTTAACAGAAATCTACTGAGTTGCTCATCTGGAAGCTGCCTTTCCAGAGGATGATAAGGGAGATCTCCTAGGATTTCAAAATGGACTTGAGGTTTCATAGGTGCTTTGTCACTTAAACATGGCTACATCAGTCTGGAGCTAAAGTCATGTGGTGCTCTATTGGAAGACCTGTAAATCTTGACAAATAGGATATTTCATATTTTAACATTGTTGGTTTATAGAATATCTGAAACCTAAACAAAGTAAACAGCTGTGCTCATTCTTATAGAAAACTGAATTTTCTAAGACTTTTATCAAGTATAAAACTAGGAAGCTAAGAAGAAAACAGCACTACAATATGTATTAAAACAGGAGTGGATGTGAGGGACAGGAGAGTGGGGGAGGGGTTGGGAGGAGGGGAGTGAGGGAAAACTGTGGTTGGGATGTAATGTATGAGAAGAAGAGAAAAAGATGTTCCTCAAGAAACTGATTATATTTGATAATCAAACAAAAATCTTAACTCCCTGTAGTGCTAACAATGTCTTATTTGTCTGATTTTCTGATGACACAAAAACTCTCAAATATCAGCTCAATGATTTGTAAGGACCAGTGTATATTTTTCTGTAATGCTTTGCTGATAAGATCCTGGATGCTTGCAACCTCAACAGTCAGGTGTTGGAGATATAATTAGTTCTGCATTTTCCCTCACTTGCACCTGAAACAAATGTACTCACTTATTTATGATCTAGATACTTTATTCTACGCAGAACTCCCAACTGCTTTTCTCTCCTGGTTTAGATTTTTCTCTCAGGATCTCAAGAGTACTTTCAACATTTTTCTTTCAGTTCTACACCTTTGAACATTTATCCTCTGGTGAGCCTGGGTCAAATTCTCATTTCCAGTCTTCATTGATTCTGCTCTGCAGTAGGCCAGATCTCTCCCACTCTACTGTGCTCAGCACAGGAGCTTTGGGTACATGGACAATTAGCAGGTAACACGAAAGTGTTTATTTTTTAAAATCAGAGATTTCACTTTAAAGTGCAGTTAGATAATTAATTATTTTAATATCATCAAAGACCCCCCAAAGGCCTTGGTAGTTAGAAAGGCAAACACACAATAAATAATCAACAGAACTTCGTATATTGCTGAATTTGTGAGAGTTTATAATCGCATCCCTCAACAAATTGAGTACATATCATTTGCTTTCAAAAGAAACATGTTTTCTTTATCTGTGGATCTCATCGTTTTTCATCAAAAGTGGCATTATTTAAAACTGCCTATCTTTAAACTTCAGTCCTTTGCTTGGAATGTAAAAGAGTGTGCAGGACTAATGGTTTGCTTTAGTAATCACTGCTTCATTATTCTTTTCTATACCCATTGTTAGAAATAACGCATTTCAATTTAATATTCTTTTTACCCATTTTATTTTGCTGTTACCATTTAGGTTTCTCCATAGGCAAATCACAGATAGTATTAAGTAACATTTGTAATATGAACTGGAAAAAAAAATCCTTTTAAAATGCTACTGGGGGAATTAATTAAAACTGTCCTTTGTTTTTATCCCTAATTCTATCATATTTAAAAATATGAGAACAGCTAATGAAGGAAAAGTACAGCTTAGCATTTACAGATGTGCTGTGACCTCATTCACCTCTCCTTGATCCTGAGGAGTGGACAACTTACTTAAATTGTCTTCTGTGAAATTCATTGCATCTTTCTGGCTTATCTTTTCTTCTTTTATACACAAAAGAATAAGCATTCTTAAAATTAGAGTCAAGATCAAAGCTGGAGTATTGTAGCTTGAATATGCATGAATGTAGATAATTTTATAATTGTCATTGCGAGAATGTTGAAGTTAGTTTAAAAGTTTTGTCTGGATTCTTAGTTTGGTTTTTATTTGCTTGTCTCTGTTTCCCTTCAGGTTTAATGGGTACTGGCCTCAAACCACAAGACTGGATAAAATTAATAAGATAATAACAAAGTTTATGATGAAATGTTTTCCTCTTCCATCTTTGTCTATGAAGTTGTTGCCTTAAGACACTAAACTACCTTGTCAATAAGTATAACTGTGAAGTACCGGCCTTTGCTTGTGGAAAGCCAGAACTGAAACCCACCAGGTTACATTTAATTAGCTAAGATGGCATTGGAAAGGAAAAGTAGTGTAACAAAGTCATAATTCTCCTGGACATTTTGCTCAGTGGGGATTTGGAGAAAGCTGACAGGAGGAGATGCTGTTAAGCTTTAATGACTTCTGCAGCCTGAATGACGACATGTGTCACTACAAGGAGGTCAAGTTTAGCTTGTCAATGAGGCTGAATACCAATGTGTCCCATGGGGATGGGCACATGCCCTAAACTGAAATCAAAGAGCTGAGAAGAAAGGATTAATGGTATGAACTAAATTTTTTTTTTCTGTCAACAGCTTAAAAAATTGTGAAAGGTCCGGAAACTATAAATTAAAAACATGTAGGCTATAGTAGGGTAGAAATGCTTTTCAGAGATCCAGGCATATTTTATAAAGATTTATCTAAATTGGCATATGAAATCATTGCAGATTACTTTCCCAACTGTGGAAGAGATCCTAACAATTTCCTGATTACTGATAAATTGCATTTATCTGTTAATTGGTCACATCTAATGTTAATTAATAACACCTAAAGAAAGAAGAAAATTTAAAATTTTGGCATTTATAATTACCATTAAGACAAATTCTAGTACATGCTTGCTTATTTCTATTATTGCAACTCTGCTTTTTATTTTTCATTTTTTTCTAAAATGGACTGTCCACTTGTCCAGGAACTAAATTTATTTTTGAGGATCATGAATGAAAAATCCATTTTTATCTTTTCTTTAATAAATGTTATTATTCAAGTTCATTGCTATTGTTACTGTTAGAGCAAAGTAATTAGGAAACAAAATCTAAAATATAGCTGGCATCAAAATACTATTTATTATAACTACTCACACATATATGCACTTATTGTATAAGGGAAATTTCCCTGTTGTTTCCCTCCAGGAAAGAGTTGGCCTCCCAGGTTTATCAACCAAACATGGCATAACAAGAAAAGATAAGACTGGGCACAAACTCTCATACCAAAGTTGGATAAGGTGACCCAGTAGGAATAAAAGGGTCTGAAGAACAAGCAAATGAGTCAGAGACACCCCAGTCTCTCTACTAGGAATTCTACAAGAACACAGAGTACCTAGCTGAGACCCATATAGACTCCCTGATTGTTGATTAAATTTCTGGGAAACCATATGGGCCCTGGTTAGTTGATTCTGTGGGTTTTCTCTTGGTGTAATCTGGTACCTACAATACTTCTTCTCCCTTTCTCTCAGGGTTCCCCAACTCCATCTAATGTTTGGCTGAGGATCTCTGCATCTGTTCCTACCTGTTGCTGGATGCAACCTGTCTGATGAATATTAGAATAGGCTTTGTTTTCTTTCCTTGTTTCTTTGTTCCTTTCTTTGTTTCTTTGTTTGTTTCTTTGTTTCTCTTTCTTTCTTTCTTCCTTTCTTTTTTCTTTCTTTTGTTCTTTCTTTCTTTCTTTCTTTCTTTCTTTCTTTCTTTCTTTCTTTCTTTCTTTCTTTCTCTTTTTCCTTCTTTTTTGGTCAGTCATGTTTGGTTCTCTCCTTGGTCTCTGTGCTATCCAGCCTCTGACTCCTGGACATTCAAGCAATGTTAGGTATAGGCTGCTGCTTCTTCTCTTTTTCTTTTCTTCTTCTTCTTCTTCTTCTTCTTCTTCTTCTTCTTCTTCTTCTTCTTCTTCTTCTTCTTCTTCTTTTCTTCTTCTTGTTTGGACCTCAAGTTGTGTGTGGGGGGGAATCATTGGTTTTTCACTCCTGCAAGTTCTGTGCCACATTTATCTCAGCATATCTTGCAGACAGGACAAACTATAGGGTGAAGGTTTTGTGACTGAGTTAATGTCCTGGTTCCATCACTGGAATGGTTTCTCTCGTTAGAGAAGGGTAGTTCAGGTTCCATATTTTCCTGACTAGTAGGAGTCTTTGTTAGGATCACCTTATAGATTTCAAGGAGTTTGTATTGCCCTAGTTTCCACATCACCCCTGAAATGCCACCCAATTTCATTGGTTTCTCCCAGTATTTTTCTCCCTTCACCTCTGCTGCCTGATCCCTCCTGTTCCCATCTCTACCTGCCCACAGTAAATTCACGAAAATCTATTAACTCTTTACAGGGATATCTATGTACCCCCTCACCCTGAGCCCTCCTTGTTATTTAGGCTCTCAAGGTCTGTGGATAGTAGCATGATTATCCTGTACTTAACAGGTATTATAACTTGTGAGTGCATACCATGTTTTCTTCCTGGGTCTGGTTTCCTTGCTCAGGATGATTTTTGTTTTATCCACTTGCCTGCAAATTTCATGTTGTCATGTTTTTAAAACAGGTGAACAATACTCCATTGTGTAAATGTACCCCATTTCTCATCCATTCTTTTGTTGAGAGGCATCTGGTTTGTTTCCAGTTTCTGGCTATTATGAATAAAGTTGCTATGACTGTAATTGAAAAAGTGTCTCTGCGGTAGGATGGAGCATTCTTTGGGTATATGGCCAGGAGTGGTATAGTCAGGTCTTGAGGTATATTGATTCCCATTTTTCTGAGGAACTACCATATTTCCAAATTATTGTGTGTTTATAGGTTGCACTCCCACTAGCAAGAATGTTCTACTTGCTCCACATCCTTTCCAGCATGAGCTGTCATTTGTGATTGAATATTAGCCATCCTGACAAGTATAATATGGAATCTCAATATCATTTTGATGTGCATTATCCTGATGGCTAGGACACTGAACATTTTTCTTTCCTTTTTTTTCCTGAGATACATACTGTAGTGGCTATTCCTGGTTGTCAACTTGACTAAATCTGGAATGAACTAATCAAGAATTGGAAGGCTTGGTGGCACACGCCTTTAATCTGGGCCACACCCTCTGCTGGAGACCTATATAAGGACATTGGAAGAAGGAAGATTCACTCTGGCTTTTCCTGGCCTGCCTCGTGGGACTGAGCAACTGTTAGATCCTTGGACTTCCATCCACAGCTGCCTCGTGTGACTGAGTAACTGCTAGATCCTTGGACTTCCATCCACAAGTACTGCTGACTATTGTTGGGGAGTTGGACTATAAGCTGTAAGTCATCGACAAATTCCCTAACTATATAGAGACTACCCATACATTCTGTGACTCTAGAGAACTCTGACTAATACACATACTAATAGAAATTTATTTTTGTATTTTAAATTTTGGATACTCCATTTAAATTTTATTTGCTTATTGCTTATTGTATTTATTTACATTTCAAATGTTATACCCCTTCCCAGTTTCCCCTCTACAAACACCCTATCCCATCCCTCTCCCCCTGCCTTTATAAAGGGGCTCCCCTACCCACCCACCCACTCCTGTCTCACCACCCTAACATTCCCCTACTCTGTGGCATCAAGCCTTCACAGGACCAAGGGCCTCTCCTCTCGTTGATGCCAGATAAGACCACTGTCTGCTGCATAAGCAGCTGGAGCCAAGGGTCTCTCCATATGCATTCTTTGGTTGGAGGTTTAGTCCCTTGAAGCTCTGGAGGGTCTGTTTGGTTAATATTGTTGTTCTTCCTGTGGGGTTGCAAACCCCTTCACTCCTTCAGTCCTTCCCCTTAACTCCTCCTTTGGGGTCTCATGCTCAGTCCAATGGCTGCAAGCATCAACATACTTAAGTGACCCCAAAAATTCTACCAGAGAATTACTTCAGCTGATAAACAGCTTTAGCAAAGTGGCTGAATATAAAATTAACTCAAACAAATCAGTAGCCTTCTTCTACTCAGGACAAATGAGCTATGTGTGTGTGTGTGTGTGTGTGTGTGTGTGTGTGTGTGTGTGTGTGTGTGTGAGACTGTTCATTTCTGTTCTCTACATATAATCTTCTGTCACAGAAGATTTTCAAACTTATTTCCATTTTGTGTTCTTTTTAATTGTTTTTCATATTCTACTACTCTGGTAATGCCTTCTAATGTTATTATAAAGAAAACTGACCTGAATTTACATCTTTGCTTATTTCTTGATCCTGGTAGAAAAATATTTGTGATGTTAGCTAGGGATTTGTGTTATAAGACTTTTATTACCTTAAATCTCTCAAACTATTTTTAACAAGAATTTTTGTTTTGACAAATAATTTTGGTGGTATCATGTAAGTTTCATCATTTATTAAAGTAGTATAGCAAATTATTTGTTTTTTTTCACATTTTCTAAGTTAGGGTAGAAAACCTATAAATCCATTTCTTAAAAAATTAAGGCAGATTGTATTGCTTGAAAATGATTACTAATTTAATCTTTCTAGTGGTAAAATATATATAAAACCTTCATAAATATATGCTAGTAAAACTCATTTTTTATGTTTTATATGAACATAAACTATATTGCTATAACTATATTGCATAAAGTATATTGCTATAACTTTATAATGAATATTTCCTCTTTTGGTTGTGTGGAAGCTATCTGGCAGGTATGCTGTAGTTCAATGCAAATCTTTTCATGCTCATTTGGTGAGACTTTGCAGACATGTTACTCATCCACAGGTGCATATAGCTACTCACATTTATTCTCTTCAACCTCCATCCCATCATACTTATTGCAATTATATAATAATATTGCTAATTTATCTACATATAATATACTTAAGGCCTTTCTGCTTCTTATAGAATACAATGGCAAGTTGAGCAAAATGTAATATTAATTAATAATAATATTGATTGTATTAATACTAAAAGCCAATTAATTTGCATGTGAGTCTGAATGAAGAATACTGAGAATATGATGCCTTTAAATGAACACAAGCTTGATTCAGGGTAACACTCCTAATACAAGTTTTACTTTTATAACAATTAAGCCTTCATCTTTAATATATATGCTACTGATGAAATGGTTCATTTATCCAAAATCAACTATCTTCTCTTCTCATAAAAAAATAACTGAAAAAATAAATGATCAAGGGGGTAGATAATTAAATCAACTAGGATGTCTTACCAAATGAGCCATGAAAATTGTTGTATGGCACTCATTCAATTGGAAACACCATTGAAAAAACTCCCTCATGCTGTTAAATGCTCACTGTTCATTAAGGATGCACAGGCTTACTGGCTGCATCTGCAACACTTACTGCTTTGTCCTATAGGTGGCTAAATAATCCCTTTTTCTATTAATTCTGTTCTATGGGTGCCTTGCTTTCTTTAGAAGCCCATTTTACACTCTTCTAAAAGGGCTATGTATGGAAAGTTTCTCACCTACTCTACAGATTTAGTCTTATCTCTAAAACAAAAATATAAATAGCACATTTACCAGCACAAATTGTTCTTCCCTTGTTTTCTGTAATAATTTTAGTGCTAAAACCTTAGTCTTGATCCTTTTTCCTACTGTCTCTTAAGAGCCATTATTTTAGTGTATATCTGTTCTACTGAATATTATGTTAATATTTTATTGTGCAACTTTTCTAAGATCATTTTTTTCTAATGTGTATTTATTTATTGGTGGAGCATATAGATTCTATAAATAATGCCACACATTTCTCTTTGGTAATATAAAATTTTATGAAGCAGAGATTATATAAACAATCTCATTTATCATGCATACCCCAAAACAAAAGTAAAGTCAGAGTAAAGCCTATATAATGTTGATGAAAAATTGAAGAAAACATAACACACATGTATATACACCCCCCCACACACACACACAAGAGCAACAAATATATAAGGTAGTACATGCTATTGGAAGACACTGTAGTTTAAAAAATATCCTAACTCAATATCCCACAAAATCAAAATAATCCTTACCAAAATATTAATGAAAATCCTCTCAAACCTAGTTATAGGAATCTCGAGATTTGAATGGAACCATGAAAAAAACATGAACAACCCACAGCAATACTAGGAAAACTGTTCAATGCAGCTGAGATTAAACAGGCAGAGCTCAAAATGTAGAGAAATTAGAGAAAGAAGTTGCACACAATAGGGTCAGGATGTGCTGAATGTACATAATGACATGAGAAGTAAAAGAAGATATAAAGCTGGTCGTTTTTCTACCTCTACTGATGTCACTTGCTGATTATGGAAGGGTGCATAAAAGTATAGTTAATGTTTAAGGTGTAAAATTTTATGTGAAGCTTCATAACTGTATACAATGTTGAAACTATATAAATTCATTGAGCTATATAGACTTTTAGGTCTGTTTAGTTTTTATGGGGGGATATTTTTATTTATTTACAAGTATTTTTATAATAAAGTTGATTTTAAGGGGACTGCATAGCTCTTTCATATTAGACACATATTTAGTGAAGCAGAGTGAGAACATAGGAAAGCCCAACAAATCTTTGGTCACATGATCTACAGCACATGTTCAAGAACACAAAAAATGGCACCAGGAGATATTAGAACACCTAAACCGAAGTAAAGTCAAACCCCATGTTAAGATAAATAAGCTTGGCACGGAAAAACAAGTGCCACATGTACCGATCAATGTTTTGGGGGAAAAAAAAAGAGAAAGAGAGAAAGAAAGAAAACAACATTGAATTCATGTGAGTTGAGAGTACCAGAGGCCAGAGAGAATAGGTGGGAAGGCAAAATGAAAACAGTATTTAATGGGTGTAATGTTAGAGGTAGGAGCAAGAAATTCTGGTCTGTCATTGCATAATACAGGAATGATGGCAACTGTAATGTAATATATGTTTCAAAACCTACAGAAAATTATTTTGAATGTTTCATCATAAATAAATTCATGAGAATGTACATATATTTAACTTCATCTAATTGTATGTGCATGTAAACAATAACATCACATGAGACTCCATTTTATGTATATTTTGGTTTTAATTTAAGATAAATTCAGTTAGTAACAAATGAACACTTTTTGTTCTTAAAGTTATCTTTTCATTGTGTAGATTGTAAGTTTTGTTCTGTTTGAACATATTCCTCCAAGACTAATTCAAACACATGATTAAAGTAAAAGTCATTTATGGAAGAATTTGGAAGGTAAACATATCTACATATTTTAATGCATGTATGAAATTTTAACTAATGAAATCTATGTAACATCTAATATACAAGTTATTGACTTTTAATTCAGACTTTTACTAATAACATTTTATAGAACAAGAGAAAAGATACAGTTACCTGCAGGCACAAACACAGAAGACACACAACAGACACACAGAGGCTCATTCAGAATCAAATCATTATCTTACCTCAAAGAACACAGTTCTCTCTCTGTCTCTGTCTGTCTCTGTCTCTCTCTCTCTCTCTCTCTCTCTCTCTCTCTCTCTCTCTCTCTCTCTCTCTCCCTCTCTGCATGTGTATGTGTGTGTGTGTGTGTGTGTGTGTGTGTGTGTCTCCTCCCACTTCTCTGTATTTTTAGGTATATTCTCTGTATACTTAAATTCAAAACTATGTACATTATATATGACTATGTCAAAGTTTTAAGTTATATAGACTTTGGGTTTGTTAATTTTGGTGTGCAAGTTACAATTATATTTATAACTGTATTTATCTCTTTATATAAACACACATACATATAAACACATATACATATTTTTTATATATATAAGTACTCAGATATCAAATTATACATGATACTATATTGAATACTCAGATACTCAAAATACATTTGAATTGCATCTCTAGTTGTAGTTTACTTCTTTGTGATGTAAACCTTGGTAACCCTAACCAGTATGACAAACTGGTTATATAATTAAGTAATAAATGAAAATTTTCTTAATTATTTCACTATTCACACAACACAACTGATGAAGTGTTCCTTCAGTTTAAGAATGTTTAATTTTAATACAGTTGTTATTATTTTTTTTTCATTGAGAAAAACAAAATTGAGTAGAATTCTTTACCCAGTTGCAAACTTCTTCTTAAATCTATGAAAGGCTTCTGTGAATATGTGTCTGTGGTGGGAAATAATTAAAATATAGTACCACCATGCCAGGCCTCTGTTCCAAGTCCCAGCTGGTCTCTCTCTCCTGCCCAGTACCCACTCCTTCCAAGTATCCAGCAAAACATGACTATAAAACTTGAATAGTTAACCGAATATATTTATGTATGTGAAACTCCCAGTTACATAACGCCAGTTTACAATGATGAAGTTTTATCCCAGTATTTCTAACCTCTCAGCACACCAGAAACACATCTGATTGAGGTGTGGATCTGTGTGTCTCCTCCTCTGCTCCCTCCTTAAGCTTCTGTGGAGACCCTCTCTCTCGGCCCCTCTTCTCTAAGCTCCTCCTCCTCTCTGCCCTCCAATCATTGGCCTCTGAGTGCCTCAATGTGAATGGATAGGAAATATCTTGCATCATGTGTTCTTTTTGGACATAAGGATTTTTAACTCTGATGAAAAGTAAGAATTAGGAAATGAAATACAGCACTGTGCAAAGTGCAAAGAACCATGTGGAATATAGTTTAGAATATTTTAGTTTATAACAGTTTCATAGAACAATTTAAAGAATATTGATAAATTAGTTTGTACCTTCATTATTGTGCTCAGAAATTTATCAGTCAAGTGCAATTGGTCTATTTTCTAATTTTCTTACTACTTCAGGAAAATGTTTTGTCTCAACTTATCCAAGAATATTCTGACTCCTAATTTTTCACTTTATTTTCACTTTCCCTCTGTTATTGTTCATGAATACATTTAATGGTTATTCAACTTCTTCTCACATGCCCAATTCCCTTTATATTTTGAGTAACATGTCTCAAAGTCTGTTCAAATACTATTTCCTACTTAATCTCAAACTCTCCAGTCTCCTCCTCCTCCTCCTTTTCCACCTGCTTACCTTCTTCTCTCAGTATGTGTATTGGTGCATGCTTGTTTATTTGTTGATGGAAAGTAGTTTAATACCAAGTCAAAATCTGTGAAATCTATTGATCACTCATATAAGATTCAAACCTCAAATTATATGGATGATTGATTCTAGGTTTTGCCCTTTAAAGTCTAGGTTTTTCAGAAGATCCCACTGAGACAGAAGACTCTTCTTTACAGTAACTCTAACTCAAAATGTCTGTGAGTAGATGCATATTGGTGAGAATTAGTGTTTATTCCATGGACAGGGCCATAGGAATGCATATGCCTTCTGATACATTCTGTAACAGGCAACCTAGATTTCCCACAAAAGAGTAATTCAAGAGTGCAAGTGTTGTAGTAACCAAACAGTTCCTTTCACTTCTCTTCAATTGGGTTACAAATTCAGAAGATTCTATTGGTGAGACTCTCCTTCTGTTAAATAAACTCTGCTTAATAACTCAGAATTCATGAAAGTTCTGTATTTTAACTACAAATTAATTATAAAAGGCACTCTTATAAATAATCAAAGGATGGCAATTATAGCATCAAGTTCTGATGGGAACCAGAGCAGCTCCAAGCTTCTTGCTTGTTCCTTGGGATTTTAACTGACACCATCCTACATGTCAAAATATTCACTAACCTTGTCTTCTACTCAGGTTCATTGTGAAGCTTTTATCTCGCTTTACTTCTTTCTGATGATGAGGTCATTGCATGTAATTGCCCAGTCTCCAATTCTTCCCTCAGCTTAAAAGTAGAAAGATGGGGCTGAAACTCCAGCCTCCCCAGCAAGTTCTGAGGTAATAATAAGGTCAATCTCCTTCTTTAAAAATTTAAAGGGTATTGCCATGAGTGACTTAAGATATAGTATAAACAGTCTTCTTCCGAATATTAAGATACCCTTTAACTTAGGGGAAATATCAAGTTTTGAAGCTTAGTGCCACTGATAAAAATCAGATAAGATCTACATTGTATTGTAAAATATATAAAGGATAGAAATATTGCTTTTCTTTATTTTTATGAGGTTCTTGGAATGTAATACAGATTGCCCTTGAACTCAAAAACCATCTTGTATTAACCTTCTTAAATCCTGAGATTAGAAGCATGTACTGTTACCTTGGGTCACATTTTGCTTTTCAAATGGGTATTAAATTATTAAATAATTATAATCAAGCAACAATATATATGTTTAAATTTTGAATGCATGCATTTTCATAGTAATGAAATACTTTTTCATTCTAAAGACTATATTACAAATATAGTTGAAGCTTGCTCAGTTTACTTTTATGGAACGTACAAATACAGATTACAGTCAAATGTCTTCTTTTGTCAGAGAATAGCTGACTTGACCCAATTTTAATAGGCATGGCTTGATGCTAATATGTTAGTGATTTGGTGAAGAGTAATATTTTATTTTATTAAGGATATAATATACTTAAGCAGGTATTTAAAATTTTATCAAAATAAATTTTATGATGCCATTTAATTTATAAAGAAAGCTAAACAAAAAGCATGAAAAGTTACCACCAGTCCTTTGTATGTGTTGACTAGAGATTCTGTGGCTAAGGCAAGATATAAACATAGTTCTGAAGATATTTTATTGTTCTAAAGGTTTTCATTATTGCCTTCCATCTAGACATCAGTTCACAATGATCTTCTTTTAACTTAGAGTCAGAACTGCATAAACAGGACTTGGATATGCCCTTTAAGGCACTTCTATTTCTGAAGCTCTTTGATTTAAATTATACATACAGTGTTTTTGAGTAATAAAAGGTGTTTGTTTCCTTCGGTGCAATGTATCAAAAATGTATTATTTTAGCTCTCATAGAAAATGCTAGCAACAGCTAAAAGCTTATTTTCCAATGTTAAAAAATACTAGTTAAAAAGGACCTTTTTTCTTTTATCTGTTATTGATCCTACTAAGCATTGCTGTGTTTCTCATTAGACTCATACATACTAAGCTTTTGGAAGCTAGATTTAGGCCACTTGTTGTCTGACTTCCAAATTCAACATTCAAGTCACACAGATTCAACATGTGATTTTTTTTTTTTTTGGTTTTTCGAGACAGGGTTTCTCTGTGTAGTCTTGGCTGTCCTGGAACTCACTTTGTAGACCAGGCTGGCCTCGAACTCAGAAATCCTCCTGCCTCTGCCTCCCAAGTGCTGGGATTAAAGGCGTGCGCCACCACCGCCCTGCTCAACATGTGATTTTTAAAACAATATTTTAATCTCCATTGGATGCTAAAACCACCAAGAGGAATAGAAATAAGTGCTATCTCTTTTCGACTGTGACATGCATTTATATTTTCCCTTAAATTCTAAGGCTTAGTGATTATCCACGATACTAATGGTTCACCTGTTTTGCTTCCTTTAACAGTAATAAATTAAATCTTTGTATGTGGGAAGGCAAGGAAATGCTTGCCTTAAATGCTTTAACCCCTTTCTAGCTTACCACCCACCAGTGGTAGTACTACAGAAATATTAATAGGGCTAAGGACAATGTGAACCTGTTTAGAAATAGTTCTTTGGCACAAACACAATCTGCATCATCGGGATATCAGCAGATCAGTTTACAAGAATCAGCAGCTATAGTTCGATCCACTCACAAACACCGTTCATAAAGCAGCAATGGCAGATCCAAAAGAAACTATACCCTCTGCTACATGACTGACTGGTCTCTTCCTTCAGCACTTGCTTTTATGTGAGAAGTGATTTGTTAAATGGAATCCTTTTCATGGGACAAGGAACAACCATTTTGATTAGAGAACACAGAAAAACTTTAAAATGAGTTATAAATGACTTTTTCTTTTTTCTTTTTTTAAAGATTTATTTATTTATTTATTTATTTTTGGTTTTTTGAGACAGGGTTTCTCTGTGTAGCCCTGGCTGTCCTGGAACTCACTCTATAGACCAGGCTGGCCTCGAACTCAGAAATCCACCTGCCTCTGCTTCCCAAGTGCTGGGATTAAAGGCGTGCGCCACCACTGCCCCGACTTTTTCTTTATTTGGAGGTATGTCTATTCATTTTCTGTCATCAAGGACACTTTCTTTCTAATTATTTACTTTTGTGAATGTATATATAGGGAACACTGTAGTCTTACATTTTTTAAGACTACTTTAATAAGTAAATAAAATGCTTTAACCCCCTTTCTAGCTCACCACCCACCAGTGGTACTAGTACAGAAAGGTTAATAGAGCAAAGAAGAATGTGGACCTGTTTAGAAATAGATCTTTGGCACAAACACAATCTGCATCATTAGGATATCCGCAGTTCAGTTCACACGAATCAGCAGCTGTAGTTCGATCCACTCACAAACACCATTCATACAGCAGCAATGGCAGTTAGATCCAAAAGAAACCACAAGGCTCTGTCCATGGGACTGAACATGTGGAAGCGGCGAGAAGCCACCAGAACACCACCAGAAGTTCTTTGGACCCTTTATTTGTACGAATTCACAACAAATGATTATGCACTCATTGTTATCAGTGAAGACCAAGATCAGCAAAGCCCAACGAAGACCAGCAAAGAGTATCAAGGAGAACTAATGCCACACAGTGTCATCCACTGTCTGTTGGGTTATATTTATACCCTTTCCAAACATCACATATTCTCTTAAACATCTGCTCTAGCAAAACATCACATGCCCATTTTCCAGGCTGCTTCAAAAACAAAACAAAACAAAACAAAACAAAAACAACCCCCCCCAAAATAAAATACACACACACACAAACCAAAAAACATAAAACAGAAATAAACAAACAAAAATCCCCACCACATTTCTGTTCTTAGCAGACATCATCCCATGTGTCTGCTTAAGCAAAAATATCCTCTCATATGACAGTTTCTAGAAAAAGACAACATGACAAACTGAGTATCCAAAGAAACCAGAAACGTCTACTTTAGAACACTTTGGTTGTCTACATTTAAGTATGACTAGTTATGTAAATCTTTCAAATATGTAGGTATTGAATTGCTTATCCATTTTGGTGTATCAGTGTACAAGACATATTTAGATATATTAATACTGAGCATATTTGATATCGATCAAGCCATACTTCATATTAATCAAGGGCATTCTCTTTTTTTTTTCCTCAGTAGCACATGGGCAGGCTCACAGAAATTTATGGATTCTCTCCAACACTAACTTCACTTTTGAGTTCGTGTATAACTTCAGATATCCTTGTCTTTCACATGAGGTAAATGAACAAATTTCAGCCACCCCTTGGTTCTATGAAGATTTCTTATATCAGGAACAATTGCAACCTTATTTTGCTTTAGATCAGTGACTATGCTTTTCCCTTAATTTCAGTGGATGCAATGACCAAGCACTTTGATAAATCCCTTCTTTCATTTACTTATAAAAATTTATAGAATGGTTAAATTACTTAGTTTATAAATAGGGCTTAAAGAGTATAGGCATTAGCATATATGGATGTATTGGTGCCCAATTCTCAGTTTGACTGAATGGGCATGTCTGAAAGGAGATCATAACCAAGACGTTCTAATCTGGTGCAACTGGCATGTTTGTTAGAAGAGGCAGTCAAGGACCAGCTATAGGAGCATGCAGTGACAAGACAGTCATCCATTTGCCAAGAGAAAAACTCAAACCCTGTTCAAATCTTCTTCTCTAGGTAGGCATCACAGAATACTAGGGTAATAAGTTGCTCCGTTTCAGTTACCCAGTCCATACGCTTTGTTTTATATTTAAACTGAGCATTACAATAGTTACATTGATTATCTACTATGTGCTATTCACCCTATTCAGACAAGAATGCTATCATCTGTGTATGAGCTAGTTTTCTCCAAGTGAATCAGCTGACTTCAAGGAGAACTTGAATTCATTTGGAATGTTTCACTCCTCTGTAAATAAGAAACTATCATTCTGAGTGAGATAACCCAATCACAAAAGAACACACACAGTATGCAATCGCTGATAAATGGATATTAGTCCAAAAGCTCGGAATACTCAAGATACAACTCACAGACCACATGAAGCTCAAGATGAAGGAAGACCAAAGCATAGATACTTTGATCCTTATTAGAAAGTGAATCAAAACTCATAAGGCTCACAGCCAACCAATAGAATAAGAATAGAGTCCCTAATGGAGCAGCTAAAGAAAGGACCCAAGAAGCTGAAGAGGTTTGCAGCTCCACAGGAGGAACAATAATATGTACCAACCAATACCCCCTAGAGCTCCCAGGGACTAAACTACCAACCAAAGAGTACACAAGGAGGGTCCCACGGCTCCAGCTACATATGTAGCAGAAGATGACCATTTCAGACATCAATGAGAGGAGAGGCCATTGGTGCTGTGAAGGCTGGATTCTCCAGAATAGGGGAATCCAAGTCAGGAAATTGGGGGAGGGGGTTAGCAGCGGGAGGGGGAATCAGATAGGGGGTTTTCGGTGGGGTAACATGGAAAGGGGTTAACATTTGAAATGTAAATAAAGCAAATATCTAATAATTAAAAAAAGAAATAATCTTATTTTTCCCTAGTAAGTTTTATAGATCTGTACACATAGCAAACTACATAGATGGATTTTATTTGTCATCAATGATATACAAAAGATAAAATAGATAAAATTTTTATGTTAAATGCATTGGAATTCTTAGTGCTTATTCCTGTATAGGATTAAATTGATATGAATGTATAAGTTAGTTTGCTATAAATCTCAGAAAGTGAGTGTACAAGGGATTTTATAGCTCAAGAACCCATGGATAGAATTCAGTAGGTCCATAAAACTGGATGGAAATCAATTGTTCATAGTTTTGCATACTGGCTAACACTAAACAGTGTAAATGTGAATAACAAACTATGGCAGAAAAGTAGTGATGACATTTTTCCTATAAAATATATATTTCAAAGATTCACTGTAGTTTTCAGCTCTATATATTTGTTTTAAAACTGTTTTTAATTTCTTTTTGTTTGTTTTTGTTTTGTTTGCTTTGTTGTTCTTCCTCTCTCTGTCCTCCATGCTCCCCTTATGCCTTCTCTTGTTGGCCTTAGGTTTCCTTCAGACCCCAAAACAAAATGTTCTATGCTGGGTCTTTCTTTCTTTTCTTTCTTTCTTTCTTTCTTTCTTTCTTTCTTTCTTTCTTTCTTTCTTTCTTTCTTTCTTTCTTTCTCTCTTTCTTTCTTCTTCACAAACCCAGAGAACAAGAGTTGAAGGTGAAGAAGGAAGAAGGATTAACAAGATGGAGTATATTTCCTTTGAGCAATAATGCACAGCTCAACAAGGGTATGTATATGAGAAATTCACCAGATTCACCCACACTCAGTTACCCAACAGTACACATTGCCATTGTCTATGAGTGATGGGCTCTGTGGCTTATTTTCTAGACTCCTACCAATGGGTTTGAGAAAAACAAAAAACAGACACTATTGGTGAATGGGAAAAGACTTACAGTGTTTCATCTTAAAACCAGTTATCGCGACAACGATTGGAGAAAAGAGTAGTCCTGGGAGGGGCCAGAGTGACATGGATCCTACCCCTGGGAATGGGCCCAGGTGTGAGCCTTCTCTAGTGTCAATGGCTGCTGTGAGCATGAGGCTTGTTTATATAATAATGTACATATCTCAAATTCCTCCCAGGACCTGCCTTCCTGAGTGCATAATCTGAGACAGCATGAGTCCTGGAGGCAAAGGCAAAGATGTTGCTAATGTCTCAGCAAAATGGTAAATACTGGTACCTTCAGGAGAGCCCTTACAGCTATGGGAGAAAACTCTAAGTACATGGGTTTGATATATATATAATTTCTCGATCTTGTGACAGATAAGGATGTAATATGAAAGAAATGAGGGGCTTCATGAATCTGAAGGAACAGAGGTAGCTACACTATGAGCCAGCTCGTCAGAAAGATACAAAGGCAGGCAGATTCCTGAGTTCAAGGTCGGCCTAGTACAGAGAAAGATTAGGCCCAGGTATAGTAGAAATGGCAATTTCAGGGCAGGATCCCATCCAACTAGTTTATCCTCTGTGCTTAACAAAGGTAGACAGATCTCTGAATTCTTTTGCAATGTTAAGAAAAAAAAATGTATGCTTTCTGTGCCTGAAGAATCAAACAGCTGGGTCACTGGATGCTGATTCATAAGATAATCAAAAGGAAATCTGGAGTAAATGACTGGATTGATTTGTAAAGTTGGACCTGTGTTCTGCAGGACATGAGCTATCCAGAGAATTTTTTAGGATAAAAAGAGAACCATTTGGAGAACTCTCACACACACACACACACACACACACACACACACACACACACACACACACACAAGCAAGTAGGACATGGATGGAAAGATCTCAGAATATAGCAAGCAGAACACAGGTTGTCAGCTTGGATCCAAGATTTGATTGGGAGTCATTCTTTTCACCACTCCCAGACACCCCTTCTCTCAGCACCCTTCTGCATGCCAAGACTGGTCCTTGGCAACAGTAATTTCAAAAAGTATGAGGCAGGACAAGAGGGTAATCCATACCTTTAGAGTTAAGGTTAATAGAGTACACCCACAGTTCCTTACAGTAAAAGCAAGAAAGAACACTTGGGAGGCAGAGGCAGGCGGATTTCTGAGTTCGAGGCCAGCCTGGTCTACAGAGTGAGTTCCAGGACAGCCAGGGCTATACAGAGAAACCCTGTCTCGAAAAACCAAAAAAAAAAAAAAAAAGCAAGAAAGTAAGGTTCAATGCCTAACATTTCTTTCAGTTTTAATTCTCAAATAGGCTTAGATTTGCACCACACATCAAATTTGACTTGATTTTTTTTCTATATTTCCCCCCACTTTCTTACTTTTTATATGTCAACTCGAAACTGCTAATATGTATAATGTCTATATTTTATTTTTAGTTCACATCACTATACTATTTTGAACAGATTCTTCAGTTAAATATAGTTACCTCTCTCTGGATTTCTTTTGGCACAGTGTCTGTAGTTTTGCTTGGGTGTTTACCAGTCTCTCACAGGTTGTTTTCTTACAACAGTTTAGTTCAACAGCACTTCTATGATATCACATTCAAAGTCATTTTTATACAGTTGTTATAGACACATTGTTTGCATCTAAAATTCTTCCCTTAGGAGTCTTGAGTCACTTCACTAATTTTGATCATTAAGACCTGCTGGATCCATTAACTTCTGTTTTGTAACCAACCACCTCAAAGTCTCACTGGCACACCACATTAAACAGTCATTTTTCATGTCTCTGTTTAATAACTGACAGTCTACTGAATCAGTCTGAGCAAAGCTGGACAGTTATGATGGTCTATTTGAAATGTTCCTATCCCAAGAACCAATTCAAGTCAACTGGTTTGGGGTCTGAACTGAGGGAGTGCTATATCATATATCCCATCATGACTCTGATTATGCCACCAGTCCAGGTAGAATTTCTCTTGGTGAAAGAGTCAGTGCCACAGCAAGTTATTAAAATCACAAAACTCTCCTATGGCGCTGCAAACCCCTTCAGCTCCTTGTGTCCTTTCTCTAACTCCTCCATTGGGGACCCTGTCCTCAGTTCAATAGTTGGCTGAGAGTGTCCCCCTCTGTATTTGTCATGCACTGCCAGAGACTACCAGGTGACAGTTATATCAGACATTTTATATCAGCAAACACTTGTTTGCATCCAGAGCTCCCAGGGACTAAACTACCAACCAAAGAGGACACATGGAAGGACCCATGTCTCCAGATGCATATGCAGCAGAGGATGGCCTTCTTGGACATCAAAGGGAGGAGAGGCCCTTAGTCCTGAGAAGGCTATATGCCCCAGTATAGGAGAATGCCAGGACAGAGAAGCAGGAGTGGGTGGATTGATCATTGGGGAGGGGGAATGGGTTAGGGGATTTTCGGGGGTGGTGAAAACCAGGAAACGGGACAACATTTGAAATATAAATAAGAATATATCTAAGAAAAAAAAGAAAAAAATCAGAAAACCCTTTTGAAAGTTTTAATCAAATCCATGGGCAAGTGTTGTGGTTTGAATAAGAATGGTTCAAAAGGCCCACCCAATTCTCTGCTTTCTTTCTTCCTGTTTAGATGCAGCTGTGATCCTGTTCTCCTGGATAAATCCCTTGTGTGAGTTTCGATGCCTGTTGTGATTTCCTGATACTCCTTGGCTCCCAATTGCCAATATGCCTTTGTGCCCCCCAAACCCTAACATATTTCCTTGGATTATTATTTCTTTGTCCTTATAATCTGAATGTAAAACAAAATAAGCTATTTCATTGACAACCTGAGACAATGTTTCCTGGAGTACTTTTTCCTTCCTGTAATTTATTTCACTGATAGCAGGAACATATTTTCGAATTTATAATCCAAAAATTACAAAATATAAAATTGAAAAGAAACTGAAGACATTTTCTCAGCATGGCTGCAATTGAAAAATGTCCACACTCATGAGTTTGATGCATTTAGAACAAAAGGGTTTAGAAGTTTCCTTATGTTTGTAGTACATGGCCTTTTGTCATCTATATCTGCTTATCATGTTTCTCTAAAGGCAATATAGGCTTTCCTCTTCATGGGCGGCTCCTGTGTCTTACAAATTGTATGGACGATATTCTTATTATAGACATTAAGAAAATTATAGTCTCTGGTGAGAAGTCTGATGTGATTCGGATAGGTCTTCCTTTGTATGTTACTTGGCCCTTTTCTCTTACTGCATTTAGTATTCTTTCTTTGTTTAGAACATTCGGTGTTTTGATTATTATGTGACGGGAGGTATTTCTGTTCTGGTCCAGTCTGTTTGGAGTTCTGTAGGCTTCTTGTACGTTCATCGGCATCTCTCTCTTTAAGTTAGGGAAGTTTTCCTCCATAATTTTGTTGAAGATGTTTACTGGCCCTTTAAGTTGCAAATCTTCACTCTCATCTATACCTATAATCCTTAGGTTTGGTCTTCTCATTGTGTCCTGGATTTCCTGGATGTTTTGGGTTACGCGTTTTTTGCATTTTGCATTTTCTTTGACTGTTGAGTCGATGCTTTCTATGGAATCTTCAGCACCTGAGATTCTTTCTTCCATCTCTTGTATTCTATTGTTGATGTTTGCATCTATGACTCCTGATTTCTTCCCAAGGTTTTCTATCTCCAAAGTTGTCTCCCTTTGTGATTTCTTAGTTGTTTCTACTTCCTTTTTTAGTTCCTGGATGGATTTGCTGAGATCCTTCACTTGTTTGTTTGTATTTTCCTGTATTTCTTTAAGGTATTTTTGCATTACCTCTTTCAGGATTTCTTCCTGATGACGCACGTTCTCCTGCATTTCTCTGAGCGATTTTTGTGTTTCCTCCTCATGGGATTCCATCTGTTGATCCATCGTCTCCTGCATTTCTTTAAGCAGTTCTCGTGTTTCCTTTGTAAGGGCATCTAACCGTTGATTCATTTCTTTAAGCAATTTTTGTGTTGCCTCCTTATGGGCATCCGTCTGTTGACCCATATTCTTCTGCATTTCTTTATGCAAATTTCGTGATTCCTTTGTGAGTGCATCTACCCGTTGATTCATCTCGTTAAGCGATTTTTGTGTTGTCTCCTTGTGCGCCTCCATCTTTTGATCCATGTTCTCCCGCATTTCTCTAAGCGATTTTTGTGTTTCCTTTGTAAGGGCTTCTAACCGTTGATTCATGGTCTCCTGTAACTCTTTATGAGATTTATTTGTGTCCTTCTTGTGATCCTCTAATAGCATCATGAGAAGTGATTTTAAATCCAGATCTTGTCTTTCGGGTGTGGTGGGGTATCCAGGACTTGCTGCTGTTGGAGAGTTGGGTTCGGATGGTCCCACATTACTTTGATTACTGTTAGTAACATTCCTACGTTTGCCTTTTGCCATCTGGATACCTCTGGTGTTAGTTGGTCCTGCTGCCACTGGCTGTTGGTTGGACCTCCTGTGAGCCTGCAAAGCTATTTCTGCCCCCCTGGATTACCAGGATTCCCCTGGCACCGATTTCTGGGGCCTGCCTCCTCCTGAGTGACTTTGGAGCCCTAATGTGCTTTGCCCCAAGTGATCTTATATTGGGGAGGCCTTGCACATCTAAAGGCTCAGCCTAGTGGATTCCTGGAGCAGAGGTCGCCAAAGGGAGGCTGGTAGGCTCCTGCCTTGTGCAGGGGTGAGTGATCTCTCCTGGGGGGGGGAGGGGGCGTCCCTCTGCCAGGCAGAAGTCCCACAGCAGATCTGGCGCGCTGGTCACTGCAGATCAGCCCAGCACCTGGGAGCAGGTTACACACAAGCTGCCTGAACCCGAAGCGATATTATGCCTGTCTGTCTCTGAGCCTGGCGGTCCCAACTACCTGGTCACTGGAGCAAAGATGGCGGAGGGCACTCTCCGTGGCGCTGCTCACCCTGTGGTCACGATGGCCCGCCGATCTGGCACCCAGACGACCACAGCGCCAACCCGCCCTCGGGCACAGACGGAAGCCCCAACAGGCCGTGTCCCAAGTGATGTTATATTGGGGGGAGAGCCTGGGTACCGGTCTCTCCAGCGCAGTCCGTTGGAACAGAGGTCGCGTAAGGAAAGCTGGCAGGCTCCCTCCCAGCGCGGGGTCCCTCCACCAGGCAGAAGGTCCCACCGCAGAGCTGGATTAAAAACAATGAATTCACGAAATTCCTAGGCAAATGGTCAGAACTTGAAAATATCATCCTTAGTGAGGTAACCCAATCACAAAAGATCACACATGGTATGAAGTCACTGATAAGGGGATATTGACCCAGAATCTCAGAATACCCTAGACACAATCAGCATATCAATAGATTTCTAAAAAGATGGAAGGAGAGACCCCTGGTCCTGGAAAGACTGGATGTAGGGGAACGCCAGGACAGAGTAATGAGAGGGGGTTGAACGGAGAAAAGAGGGAGGGAAGGGGGCTTATGGGACTTTCGGGGAGGGAGGAAACGGGAAAGGGGAAGTGATTTGGAATGTAAATTAAAAAAATAAAATAAAATTAAATTAAAAAAAAAAAGAAAATTATAAAGGATTCATATTTCAAATAGAAAGAGACACAATGCACTATCATGAGTCTTCTAAAACAAATAACCTCAATAAATGATCTTGGTATACTGTTATGCAGCAGTTTCCTTAGAAACTAAAACCTCCCATTTTAAAACAATTAAGAAAAAATGAGGCCATGAAGTTAAAAGAGAGGAATGAGGACCTTACAGGAGGGTAAGGAGGGAAGAAAGGCAACATGGGAGATATAATGTCTAAATATTAAAAAAAAAAAACTTCTGTTTTTATAAGGAAGCTACTTTAGATACAAAGGTAATAAAAAGAGGGTAAAAGAACAGGATGCTCTAAGTCAGGAGATAAAATATTTCAGTATGCATCTCAGTTGTGTGATGGTGAGCCCATATAAGGGTTTTTTTCAGCACAAAACCAAGCAACTTAATAACTGCAGGAAGTCATTGAAATGGAGCAAATTCACTAGACTCACCTTTATTCCCAAGCATATATGAACAATATGATGCCGTGGAGATACATGAAAATGAGCTGCCTGGAAATACAAGTGGAAAGATATCTGCCCAGAAGAAGCTCAGACCAACTAAGGTACATGGGGAAAACACTTAATAAGCTGGGCAGCTTCCTGCAGGTTGGGTACTACACTGAAAGTTTCCAGCTTTTGTGATGTGTCATCCACACTGGAATGGTGCTAAGTCACGTAACTTTCTTTAAATAAATCTGTAAATAATTACTCACACATATTCTAGTAAGTAATCCCCAAATTCTCACTGATACAAGTATGACTTTGGTGTCATCTGTGTACTTTGGTCTCTTGTCATCTTGTCTGAGGTGAATAGAGTTTGTTGCTTCCACAGAAACAGTGGCAATAATAGGCAAGACCTGCAATTAGCAAGTAATTCAAGAATTTACAAGCTATCTTAGACTGCATTTTATATTTGTTTTATCTAACTATTTTCATTTTCATTTTCTTTGCCTAAGTACCATCTCTCCTCTTTCCCACTATTATAATTAATCAGGGAAAATCTCTTAGGATTTCAAGGAAAAAGATTTTCTCCTATTTACAAAGAGGTTTTTAAATTGTAAAGTATATCTTCAGAACTATGCAGTGAGACTTTTTTTTTTAAATCATTGACTTTGACAACACAGTGACAACATAACCCAAGAGGAAGGCATGCTTTGCCAAGAATTTGAGTTCAAAGAAACTGCAAACTTGTAAAGCAACAGGCATGTAAATATTTCAAACTTAGAATTTATATATTTTAATATAAGTAGGAACATCTTGAAGCATGACAGATGTTCTAAGGGAAGTAACAAAAACAAAGGTTCTCATCCTAAAAATACTATTAATATAAGACAATGAAGCTTATACTTGAAATCAAGTGTTTTAAAATCATCTCATTTGAGATTATCAGTTAAAAGTTTCCAAGTTAATACTGATGTGTTCATAATATAAAATAAAACACAAGATTACATATTTATGAAATGACAAGCTTAGATGAATTTACTTTCACAACCCTAGAGCAGGAAGTCCTTACTGTCTTAATGTATTAGTCTTCATGAACACTTGTGTGTTTCTATAGCTCTGCATGTACATAGCATTTACTTACTGGGTGATAAATTTCATGCTTATTTGAATAGTGCAGGCCATAATACATAATACTACAGCAGACATTTGTCTGTATCAATCTAGAGAAAAGTGTAGACTTCATAAACAATCATGAAATATTCATGAATACCCATGTGACTAGGACTCACTCACTAAGACAGGCTTGAAAATCACAAATTTTGAAATTTGAATTCCCAAACTTGATGCCATTTATCATTGTCAAAGCTAGGACTGATATCCCAAATTTGTACTAACTGTTCCTACACATTTGGACAGCAAACACAGTGCCCATTGAGAGACACAAATGCACAGTATAGAACTCTTCATTTTCAGGGACACAACTTTGAAGTCACCAGGTTGGCACCTCAAGCTGGGAACCTAAAGTCATTTATGTGAGTTTATGTTGGGTGAAAGAGCATAATATGCAGATATGAATTTGAATTAATTTGGAGGCATCCATTCATAGGAAATTTGGAACTAAGGCAGCGCAAGAATAGTTAGGCACTGGATACTTTCTTAGCACTTTAGGCCACTATGTTCTATAGAGGGAGATGTGCTTTTGGAAAATGAAGTAGGGCATAAGGGAGGGAGGGAGGAAACAGAACGGAACAGGCTGCTGGTGCTGTGTCTGTACATTAGTAGGTTTAAGAAAGCAACATTCTTTTGGACAAACCTTTCCTTTGTCCTTGTTTTATTCACTGCCTTCTTTTCTGATTGAACTCCTCACCTAGAACTCTAGAATTTGTTTAACTTCAGTCATACCTACCTCTACCTAATTTTTGTGACTTTCAATAATGCTTCTTCCTAAAATTTGCCCTGTTCTCCCTAGGGCTAAAATCTCCATTTTCTCCATTTTTTTTTCATGTCTTATTTCCATTAACACTTTTTCTGAATGTTCTACTTAATATTTTAGCCGATGTCCTCTGTGTCCTCAGACTTTCATCCCAATAATTACAATTCAACCTCTTACATTTTTTTAGTAATTATCTTTTACCTATTTATCATCATTATTATTTATTACTTGAGTCCATTGGCAAATATACTGGCCTGCATATTTTTCTTATGAGGAAAGTTTCTTTGACTAGTCTGCTGACCATTTGTCCTCAGAATATACTGTAGTTCCAGTCACATAACCATCACTCAATATATTTGAATCATGTAAGTGAGATAGCAAGTGAAGGATAGAAAGGATTTTACTTGTCCTGTCCTAAGACTGAGACATACTACATTGTGTTACATAAAAGTAATATGCCTGGAGAGTTTAAGGATGTTTGTTGAAAGAAACAGATAAGAAAACTTGAGTCCAAAAAAATAAGAAATATATGCTAAAATACATTGTATAAATTTTTCATAGATGGCTGCACAGGTCTTTTGTGTGTGTGTGTGTGTGTGTGTGTGTGTGTGTGTGTGTGTGTGTGTGTGTTTGTGTGTATAATTTAAGAGCAACTAAATAGCGACAATGAAAGTATCTTTTCAAAGAGTAGCATATAAAATGTGCTGAAGAGAGATAATTAGTTTGGGATGCCGCTATAATAATCTTTCAAAGGTCTTGTTGGCATAGGTTTGAAAGAATGCATTCTTCAGGTATTATTGTGTTAGTGACTATTCACACTGGCAAATGCTGAATAAACAACGTGAGAGAAGAAATGTTTGATTTCTTCCACATTTTCGGAGGCTTAAGTCAATGTTCAGGAGTTTGTATACCCACATACTGTGAATAAGAACATCAGGGCAGGGCATATTGTGGTAGAGCACAGTGGCTCAGCTCATACTGATAAAGAGAACATAGAGAGACATGTATTGTCCAGAAACAATTGTGCCATTCCAAGGTCAGACATATTTGCTCCCATCCATCCTCACCTCTTTAAATACTATGACTTTCACATAGTTCTAGAAAACTAAGTATCTTTCAACGGGCTAATCCATTGATGAAGTCATAGCTTTCATAATGCAATCACTTCCTATGACAAACACCATGACTCAAAAAAAAAAAAAAGCTTAGGGAGGGAATAATTTGTTTTAATTTTCATGTTGAAATTCAAGGCAGAAGCTTAAAACAAAAGCTGGAGGGCTGGAGAGATGGCTCAGCAGTTAAGAGCACTGACTGCTCTTCCAAAGGTCCTGAGTTCAATTCCCAGCATCCACATGGTGGCTCACAACCATCTGTAATGGGATCTGATGCCCTCCTCTCGTATGTCTGAAGACAGCTATGATGTACTCATATAAATAATATAAATAAAAACAAAACAAAAACCAGAAACTCAATTGCTTTCAAGCAAACATGGTCATGGATTGTATAAGGTAGTTCCTAAATTACTTTGAGTCATGATATTTCTCAGAGCAACAGAGAGCAAACTCAACACTTTATAAAAGTCTCATCAGCTGAGAAACAAGCCTAAAATATTCATGATAATTGCCCATTTTTTAAAATTACTAGTGTGCTTCCTTTTTGCCAGCAGTATTTTTTTTTGCATCTGGTATTTGAGATGTGTTAATATATTTGGTTAGAAAAAGAACATGCTTTTCCCAATATCTAATTAATCTATAATGTGTTTTTAAAAGAACTATTCAAATCCAAATCAGATGGTTGAGCACAACTGAAATTCAGCACATGGAAGGCTGAAACTGGAGGCTGAGACTCAAGCAAGCCAGACAATATAGTGAGACACTGGGTCTACAAAAGATTGGGTAGAGCATTTGTATCAGACTATCATAAACAGAGAAAATAGTAGATTACTTTGTATTTATTAAAGGTATTCACATATATGAATGTAATAACAATTAATGAAAAATAGAGACCATGAGAGTGATGGAGAAAACAGGTATAAGGGAGAGGTTGGAACTTAGACAGATTAAAGGGAAGGGAAAAATATTACACGGTGAAAAATAAAAGAAGTTGTTTTTAAAAATTACATGTAGACATTGAAGAGATCAGTCACCAGTTTAGAATACTTGTTGCTCTTGCAAAGAACCTAAGCTTTGTTTCCAAAACTCATGTGGTGAGTCAAACCATGCAACTTCAGTTCCAGGTCATCCAACAACTCATTCTTACATCTTTGGGCACTAAGCACACACTTGTAGTACATATAAACCTATGTGAGAAAACACATAAACACATAAAAATTTTAAAAATCTATATAATATTTACATGTGATATTTATAAAGAATTTTTTCTTTCTTTTTTAAAAAATTATTCTTTAATCTTTTTTTACAGTCCAGGATTTATCCCCCTTACAATCTACCCTCTGACCCACATCCCACACCTCTTCTTCTCCCACTCTCTAGAGAATGTCTCGACTCCCCCATGCCCAACCCACCAGACCTCCCTCTCACTGGGGCTTCAAGTCTGTTGATGGTTAGGTTCATCTTCTCCGACTGAGTCCAGACCCAGGAATTCTCTGCTGTATATGTGTTTGCTGTCTCATATCAGCTGGTGTTTGTTGCCTGCTTGGTGGCTCAGTGTCTGATAGATCTCGGGAGTCTGTATTGGTTGAGACCTCTGGTCTTTCTACAGGGTCACCCTCCTCCTCAGCTTCTTCCAGCTTTTCTAATTCAACCACAGGGATCAGCAGCATCTGTCAATTGGTTGGGAATAAACATCTGCATCTGAGTCTTTCAGCGCTTGTTTGACCTTTCAGAGGGCAGTCATGCTAGACCCATAATTGTAAGCATACCATAGCACCAGTAACCATGTCAGGCCTTGGGGCTTCCCCTTGAGCTGGATCCCAGTTTGGACCTGTCACTGGAGCTCCTTTTCCTCAGGCTCTTCTCCATTTTTATCCAGGTCCATTGGGAAGAGAAAAAAGATCCAGTGACCTTCCCTACCCACTCCCACAAGTCTGTGTTCCAATGAGATGGAATTAAAGTTAACTTTTTATTTATTTTTCTCATACAACACATCCCAAACACAGCCTCAACCCCCAACTCCTCTGAGTCTTGCCTCTGCCAACTCCTCCCTACTGCATCAACCTACTCACTCCCCAAGAACCACTGCTTCTCCATTTCTCTTCAGAAAGGAACGAGCCTCCCAGAAATATCAACAAACACAGCATAACAAGATGCAATAAAACTAGGCATAAACCCTTATATCAAAGTTAGATGAGACCACACAGTAGGAGGAAAATGTACCCAAGAGTGGGTGAAAGAATCAGAGATACTCCCACTCTCACTATTAGTAATCCCACAAAACCCCAAGCTAAACAACGGTAGCATATATGCAGAGGGCCTAGTACAGACCCGTGTAGGTTCCATGACTGCCACTTGAGTCTCTGTGAGCTCCTGTGGGTCCTGCTTAGTTGATTCTGTGATCCATGTTCTCCTAGTATCCTCAACACCTCTTGTTCAAAAAGAGGTGTTAATTTCTTTATGATAATTAAGAACACTGATCAGTCATAAGAAAATTGGCATAAATATTGAGAACTACTGTTTATTCTAATAATATAGCAATAGATATAAATAATAAGCAGAAGTGGCTCCATAAGAGAGAAAATGTATAAACCTTACTTTTATATTTGAACATAGAAATTATAAAAGCTAGAATAAATGGGAAAGACATAACTAAAGTAGCATGAAATACTATGACAGGCATTTGATCATGTTTAAGAACCTTTTCCTTGTGGAATTGGCGAGATTTATCTTTAGGTAGATTCACAGCACACATGTAAGAGAACTAATTTAGGCATTTTTCTCCTCCCATAGATATATTTAAATTCTTTGACTTAAAGTAGCCACTGTTTCAATTAAAGAGTGGGTGCAAAAGTTACACAGGCATAAAAAAATATGAATTGTAAGTAATTCAAAACGTGAAATTTGAATGAAAATTTCCTTGGAGAAAGTTTAGAAATCATAACTTCTCAGCAACAGATGTCCAACTTTCAGTGAGCATTTCACATTAAAATATCTTTAAATATATAACTTGAAGTAGTCTAGGATTTAACACTAACAATCTCATTAAAACTGTAGACCAACTTAATAAACAAATTTAAAATTTAAAATTATATTTTATTTGTAATAAAATATTTGTGTTCTAATATTTTTGAATAATGTTTAGTTTTAATATGTAAATATATAGTAGTAATATATTTTGTACTACTGAAATGAGTGATTTATATTTAAGATTCCATATCTACAAATTAACAGTTGATAATCTCAAATTTTCCTCAAAATTATCTAATACTGAGTATTTAAGTAATTATTATTGAAATAAATATGCATTTCCCAGACAGATTTAGTAATATAGTCATTGTTGGGAGTTTGAAGGTTTTCATACATACCACTATAATAATAATAATTTCAGGATTCTTACCAGGCAAGCCTGATGACCTGAGTTCGTATCCAAAGAACAGATACAAAAAGCTAGATGTAGTAGCTTTCATTGGTCCATTGATCAGTTAGGTTCCAGTCAAGAGATGGGAGTCAGAGAAACTGGAAATCACCCAACATTCAAGTGTGTCCTCTGACTGCTGCTTGTGACCATTGCGTGTGTGCACACCACACACAATTACACACACACACATGCGCACGCACACGAGAGAGAGAGAGAATATTTAAATCATGAAGTGAAATATCATTTGTTATATGCCTTGCTATTAGGAAAACTAAGGAAACATTCTGCACAAATAAGCAATATACAGACAATAGTCTTTACAGTTACAGAAATCAGCCAGAAGAGAAGTCTATTAAAATTAATGTGGAAACAATTCTGAAATGTTGAAAGAAGAAACTTTATATGGGTGGGCTGGTGAGCAGGGGGAGGGGGGATGGGATAGGGGATTTTCAGAGGGGAAATGAGGAAAGGGGATAACATTTTAAATGTAAATAAAGGAAATATCTAATAAAATATTTTGCTGGTTTTCTCTTTCTTTTTGTTCACAATTAGTTCCTTTTTATATTTTAGCCTTCAACTTATGACTGTACCTAATTTTCTAAGCAACTGTATACATGGCTTTTCATCTCACATATATGTAAGTTCTAGAACAGATTATGGTTTGTTAGTAGTGAAAAATTGTTATGACTTCAATAATTGGTCAGATTATTTCTCAAAGTATAGTTCTTAAGCATTTAAGAACTAAAACTCTGTGGTATTTGTAAGTCAGTAATTAAAAGTGATTCAGTAACAGTCTATGCTTCCTGGAAATAACGGTACAAATGACAGGTTTCTAAGAATGACGTGGGAATCAAACAGATTGCTGTAGATCTCCTAGACTTCTATTCTATTCAACTGCTCAAGTCCACCCACTTATCAAAGCTCATTTTGACACGCTCATCACACAGAGTGGCACAATGATGAGACATTCCACAGATATGAACTGTTTTCAAACAGGCCCTCTGACAGAATGACTCACCCAAATCAGATTATGAAACTGGATACATACTTTGTGCTTTATCCTCAGTTCCAAGAAGCCATTCTTTTTGGCACTAAGCTGTGAGCTGATCTTCTGTTGACCAGTGGTTCCTCAGGACTCCTTCTGAACTGAGGGTAACTGGACACAAAACTACTCCAAAATATTGAGACTACTTTGTTTTACTCTCCAGGAGATGTATATAAATAAAAGAACATTAGCAGCACTGTTTAGTGATCCTCAGCGGCTTACCATATGGTTCACATACATATGAAGACAATTAAGGGTAAAAGGAACGGCTTTTCCCACATAACACAATTACGTAGTGTGAAAATATTCAGAGGATGTTTATAAACTTGCTAGCGGCTGAAACATAAGCTATTCTAAGACATAAGGGATTTTCTAGTTCTTTTTAGAGCTCTAATTAGACTGTCGTTTTTTTAAAATACAAGGTTTAGATGATTTTATATGAAATTGAATATTATTAAAGTCTCCAGCTTCTAAGTAAAGGTAAAACTCTTTAGCTCTTTTGAGAACATCATATGTGGTTAGGTAAGTGCAAACCTAGACCTGGAATTAGGTAATCAGGATACCATGAGGTTGTCACAACTTTTGTAGATTTACATTTATGCTTATAAATGTGTGAAAGATATTTTCAGAGTGAATAATTTTATGAGGGAGACAATATAATTCAAGCAAGGAAAATTATGTGGGGGTTATATATGATAATCAAATTTTTAAAAATTACACAGTATGACACACATTAGAAACTTCGCACAAAACATCAATACACAGTACAAAGAAGTACTACAAATAACAGTCAACTCAGTACCCAAAGAGATACACTAGTGTCAATATTTTGGAAGGTCATCTTATTCTCCCTCCCTGTAACTACTTATGCTTATAAATGATGGAGATCAGAAGCTAGCCATACGACTCATCAGGAACAGGTGACTGCTGCCAAGTATGATGAACTTCAATGCCCAGAAACCTGCATACCTCTGTCTCTCTCTGTTCAAGAACTCACTCCTCGAACCAGGCTGTCCTCATACACAGAGATCTGCTAGCTTCTGTCTCCCAGAAAGATGAGTTTAAAGGCATGCACCACTGCCCTTGGTTTATCCTAAGGATTTACTAGACCAAAGTATAGCCTAAAACTTGTACTGATCTAATCAGTAAATGCAAAAGATTACAGTTATGTAGAAAAGTAACTAAGCATTAGGATTATAGTTTTTATTTTCTCTGCAACTTGTGGAAGTAATCCCAATTTACAGACAAGCACATGACTGATCTCCAATGGTTTAACACTGCCTCAGGTGGTGACTCTGTGGAGTGCTGCTAGTAGATACTGCACAAGTCTAAAGATAAGTTACTGAATGCACCCAAGATTCATGAAATGGGATGCTGCTACTGGAAAAATATCCAGGGACATGTAAATATTACAGTATGTGATTAAGTTGACTGAAAGGCTCCCATCAACATCCTGAATGTGGACTCCTTTGAAAGCTCATTGCAATATATCTTTGTAGGGAAGGAGAGCTCTAGGCTTCCATGCCTGGCAAGTGGTTGCTTTATTTTTTGTACCTGTTGAACACCTATATATTTTTTAAATAAATGTTGACATTAAGTTTACTCGACCCTTACAGGGTGCGGTAACAAAGTATCACAAATTGAATGGCTCAAAACCATATAAAATAATTGTAGTTGTAGAGACTAGATGTTTGAGAAACTCATATTAACAAAAGCGAAGGGATTTATTTGGAGACTCCTTCATCTTTGCAGCAATTATAATTATTCCTTGGATTCCAGAAGATAATTATAATCCCCATCTCCATCGTCACATGCTTTCACCAAGTGTAACTATTTTCATACAGCTGTCTACTTCTCTGGATACTAGTCACATTGGAGTTGGGGCTCAGTTGACTGCCACCTGAAACTGCCTTTTCTAATCTCACCTGTAATGAAGTTATTTCCAAATAAGTTTATATTTTGATATAAGTGGGACTTGTGATTGTGGCATGGTTTTGGAAGGAATAATAAATGACCCAGAATGAGAGGTAAGATCTCTGGTTTCATGGAGTGAGATTGAAGAATTTGATTGCTTTGTGTTACCATATAATGATTAGAAATGAAAAAAAAATATACCACTAGCTTTATTTTTCCATTGGTGCTAAGAAAATGTTAATATGTTTTAACAAAGTATGCATATCAATGAGATTTATAATGATCTCTCTTTTAGATAAGCTCAGTGGTTCTGTGTAGTTTTGGTTTCATTTTTGTTCCAATGAAAATCAAACTGTAACAAGAACTTGTATACCAAAAATTTCTTTGTGCATATGCCAAGTAGTGGTATACTTTGGTCATATGGTAGATTTAACTTTAGTTATTTGAGGATTATTTTTACTGATTTTCAATGTGCGTTCCCATGAAATGAGAGTTCTCCTGTCCTCCCAGCCTCCACAGCATTTGTTGAGAGCTGTTTTGTTGACCTTAGACATGCAGACTGGATTGATGTGACATCTCAAAGCTATTTCAGTTAGAATTTTCTTAATTGCTAAGGAAGATGGACACTTTTTATGTGTTTCTTAGGAATTATTACCTTTATATTGACAATTCCTCATTTACATCATTTGGGGTAATTTGTTTATTTGACTATTTGACTCAATCCTCTGTCAGAGGCTCACTGACAAAGCCTGGCAAGGTTTCTCTCCCATTCTGTGCATTTTTCTTCATTCTATTGGGTTCTTAGTTGTACATGAACTTTGAGTTTTTATGTTAATTGTCCTTCTCAGCTGGCAAGGATTCTCTCCCATTCTGTGGATTTCTTCCTCATTCTATTAATTGTGTTCTCATGAACTTTGTATTTTTATGTTAATTGTTGGCCTTCACTCCAGAGCAACTGGAGACCCAGTCATAAATTTCTTTCCTTCAACATCTGTATCTTGTAGGATACAATTATTTTCCTAGAAAGTTTAGCATTTCAGGTTTCAGACTGAATTTCTTGGTATGAACTAATTTTTGTACAGGGTGAAAAATATAAGTTGAATTTCCTTCTGCACCTGAACATCCAGTTTCCTTAGCATAATTTATGGCAGTTGTTGTATTTTATCCAATGTATGAGTTTTGACTTTTTGTCAAGTATTGAATGACTCTAGTTACAAGTTGTTGTGATTATATTTTTTATTTTGTTCTATTGTCCAAATATGTTTTTGTACTATTACCTTACAGTTTTAACACTATAGCTCTATATATATCTTTATATCTGAATGTACATAATGTAATTTTTGAAAAAAAAGTGTATTATCAAATGAATAGCCCTTTTAGATTCAATATACCTCAAACATGCAAGAGTCTTTTGCACATGCGTTTGCCTGAGTTATTTTCTTCTAATTTCCTTTTTAACATGGATGAAATCAAATACTTTTCAATGCTGACTTTGATAATAAAAAAAGCAGTTGGGATTGATTGTATCAGGATTACTTGTTCTAGTACATAAGATGCAAGTTGATCTTCGACAAAGTAGCTAAAACCATCCAGTGGAAAAAAGACAGCATTTTCAACAAATGGTGCTGGGTCAATTGGCAGTCAACATGTAGAAGGATGCAAATTGATCCATTCTTATCTCCATGTACAAAGCTCAAGTCCAAGTGAATCAAGGATCTCCACATAAAACCAGAGACACTGAATCTAATAAAAGAGAAAGTGGGGAAGAACCAGAAGCACATGAACACAGGAGAAACTTTCCTGTATAGAACACCAATAGCTTATGCTCTAACATCAATAATTGACAAATGAGACCTCATAAAATTGCAAAGCTTTTGTAAGGCAAAGGACTCTGTCAATAGGACAAAATGGAAACCAAATGAATGGGAAAATATTTTTACCAATTCTATATCTGATAGAGTGCTATATCCAATACATACAAAGAACTCAAGAAGTTAAATTGGCGTGTTATTGACATTAAGAAGGATTAAGATTCTTCGTTGTGGACTCTGTTTCAAGGAGAGTTAGTAATTTGCACTGTGAATGTTTTTTCATATGCATTGAAATAAAGCTTACAATTGGAGAAGCTGAACCAATATGACAGATGTTTGACAAAACGTCAAAAAAGGTAACCCTAGTATTTTACCCTATCAGGGTAATCTTAATAATGAAACTTGGAGAGAGTGGCTCATATGTGGTTCTGTGTCCTTTGTTAATTAGCCTGGTCATCACAACATAATATATGTTATAAGGACCACAATGAGGACATTAATATAATCTCTAAAACATAATAATGCAAAGAAAAGACAGACACAGTGATTGTTTCAATGAGATGTTGAATGAGTGGAATTTTATTAATGTTGTCATGAACTCGGCATTGTTTTGGACATATGGGTAACTATCTCTTAATTTTGATATGCATATCATTAAAGTTTTAAACTCAATTTACTCTCCCATTCTTTTTTCCTCTGCATATTTATCATTGTGTGGAGCTGGCCTGTGGAGAATTCTGTTAATGAGTAAATCCATTCAACAATCTGTTTTTGAGAAGTGACATGAAAACAGTTGGAAATTCCACAAATCCTATTAAAACTGTGTCTCTAAATAATTTGTGGAAAGAAATCACATTATTTTGCTCTCAATTTTATTTCAAGCTTTATTTAGTTAATGCAATGATAATCCTTACTTCATTTCAAAGACACCAGACTTGGTTCTATCTGAATAACTTTGCTGTTTGGGCAGGGTCAGAGTAGACAATGGAACTTGTTGAACATTTTCTAAAACTGGCTACTTTGTATTTTGATTTATTCCCTCCCCCTCTCTCTGTATTTGTGTATAAAAGTGTGGGTGCATGTATGCCATGGTGTGCATGTAAAAGTCTGCAGGCAAGCTTAGGGGTTGGTCCTTATCTCCCACCAGGTTTCAGATGGAGCTTCTCTTGTTCTTCCTCTAAATACATTGGGCTAGGTGGGCCCTAGCCTAAAATAGATTTTCTGTCTCTATCTTTCATTCCCCAGTATGAATGCTGGGCTTTTATGCAGGCTCTAGAGATTTAAATCCAGGTCCACAAACTTGTGCGGATAGCACTTTTACAAGCTGCTTCATCGACTTCAACACTTTTATAATTTTAAATAAGAGGTTATTTAGTTCTCAGAGCTGTATGTCTGGTCTTCTTGCTGATACAATGTGACTTCTGATTGTCTTGTTTTCTCACATATCAATGTTAATGTCAGATTCTTTTCTGTCTGCCCTTTGAGTGGAACTGTTCATATAATGTTCAGATTTTCTTTATTATTCTTATTTTTCATAACAGTGTGACAGAGCTGAAGCAGAGAGGGATTTGATTAATATGGCCCAGAGAGCATTCATCAAGACTTTTTCATATCACTGAGCATATATGGGTATAGAGATGTCTCTGTGACATTATCAGAGTTCCTTCTGGCTTACATTAATGGGAAAATTATTTGCCCTCTTTCTTTAATACTAAATTTGCGATAAAATTATAGTGAGGCACTGGGAAATAGTATTTTAAGAATTTGGTTTCATTTTACTATTATAGATTATACTAATAAACATTTTTTCTGTGGCATACTGTGTTCTATTTGCATTGTAAAACCATCAACAAGATTCATGAATTACTATACACACAGAATCATGCAAATTTAAGAAGAAATTCCATTTCTCTTACAAGGAATTGTAAAACATTATGTTTTGTCTGTACATATGTGTGGGCCCTCATGTCCTTCACGAGTAAAAATGTTGGGTAAGTTTGCATGTCACCCTGGTGTTTGGCTTTACAATACTCTCCTTCAAGGTTATCTTTTTAAAAATACATTACCTTATTTTATGTTCATTATCACACATTAATGTACAAAATAAGAAATTTCATCAAAACTCTCCATCAACACATATAATACAGTTCTATCATAAAAGTTTTCCTGTGTGATTTGGAGAAACAGAAACAAATGTTTACATATCCCCAATAGTGTGCCTTTACAGACCAAAATAATTTCCCAAAAGTCCAACTCAGTGAACCAGGAGTTTATTGAGGTTACTTACAGGAGCATGAATAACTAGGAGGCAGCTGCTTCCCTGGAAAGCCTATCCCAGTACGTTTGATGACTTGCTAAAGCCGTGTCTGTAGAGCCCCTGTCATGGCATACTGCAAACTCCTTCAGTGCGCAGGCCAGAGAATTTCCTTCCTACAGCAATGAGTCACTACATGTGTAACCTTCTGGAGGGACCTTGGGTAATTTTCAGGCTTCTGGAAGTTTTTAGTTTTATTCACATCGTAAGTCTCATGAACCTGCCTTCTCTCTCCAGAAGGCAATGGGCAATGTTTCTATTCAGAGTAAATTGCTGTGCAACTCGCTCCTTACCTCTTTTTCTTATTTCTGTTCTTCCTCACCCCCTGCCCTGAATAGTCTTTGTTGTTGTTATTTACCCAGACAAGTCACACATAGAGAAAACAAAGCATACATGATGCTGGGCTTCCTGGAGTTGTTTCACTCTGGTGATCATCTGCAGTTGCATTTTCCTAACAGAAAAAAAAAGTGTTATTTACAATTGAAAAAAATCCATAATTTTCTTTTGATATATATTTACCCGTGTAATTTATAATAAGCTGACTTCATTGTGATGGTGAATTACACTATAATTAACCTGCTTTTGCAGTGGTTTCTTTTAGCTATGTACCTAGCAGTGTAATGGCTGTGTTACGAAAACTGTACGTTGTAACTTTTTAAGCAAACATCCTATTGGCTAAACCATCTTCTTCTAATAGTGAGTAAAAGCTCCTGTCCTTTCATATTGTCTTCTCCCACTAAAGGTCGCTTCCTATATTCTCCATATTGTTTTAATGTCAATATTTCTTTTTTTTTCTGTCTATGTTTTATCAAAATCAATACCTTTAAATTTCCTAACTGTATGTCACTTATTGTCTATTTTGCTACATCTGAGTGTGTGTGCAAATATGTATACATACATTAAGACATTGGTGATTGTATTAATATTTTAAGTGTTGTCTGAATCAGTTAATCTTAACTTATAATAATAATTTCAAAGAACAAACCAAATTTTCTTTGTTCATTTTTGTACTTTTCTGCTTTTGCAACTGATGTTATGATAACACCACCAACATTTTTAGTATCATGTCGAAGAATAATTCCTTTATAGGCATTCATGTCATATAAGCATTTTTCTTTATAATAATTTTAAGCTTTCCTCTGGTGTAATTTTAACTATGGTTGAAGGATATTCTTTTGTACATTGTGCAGTCCATAATTAAAATATCATAATGATTCTTTGAATTTTGTCTTCAATTTATTATGTTTTATCTTAATTTTTAATCAATAAACTTTCTTTTTACATTAAATATATTCATCATACTCATTTTACATAGATGGTGTCTCAATTTTCTAAGACTTTGCAACTCCTTCAAATTTGTAAGATTTGTCATTAAACGCACTTGGGCTTACCACAGTCCACAGAACCCAGTTGGATATTCACGAAACTTACTGTTTGCAACTGAAAGAATCTTGTTAAGCGCATGATTTTAAGAATAATTATATTTCACTTAAGCATGCACATTTTGAAGGATCTTGAGAAAAATGTATGTGTGTGCATGAGTGTGTGTGTGTGTGTGTGTGTGTGTGTGTGTGTAAATTTAAGTGCTGGTGTCTCAGTAGGCAGTTATGCCTAATAGTTAGCTATGTGCTTGATAACTTAATGTGGTTTCAATTTTCATGAAGTATAATACCATGTGTTTTTATGTTGATATGAATTTGTGAATCCAAAATACAAGAAATAGAACTCAAGGTGTTCACAGCAAAAGCTTCTGCAATGTTTCTGACATACACTAGGTGTCTCCAGTTTCTTACCCAGATGAGGAGTGTGTAATTAAACATACTCACATAGACTTTGATGATAAATGACAAGAAAAGAAAAATACTCAAAAGTTACTCTATATTTTTTATATCTACATGTGTCAGAAGAAACAATTTAGATATGAGTTTTATCTGAATTCTTAGGGATAAATTATTTCAAACAAGTAGAGCTAATTTAGAATTTAATCACCAATCGTTTAGTTTCGTTTCTTAATATATTAAAAAAAAAGTGATACCTTACCAAATGAAAAAATCTATTCAAAATAGGCAAATGATGATTATGGAATGTTAATGTATTTCATACTTAACTTATTCTCAATCTGCTTGTTATGATTGATACTTAGAAAGTGTACCCCCCTGGCATTATGATAACTATAATGGTCAAACTTATAAACTATTTGAAAAACAGACTTTATGTTATTCATAGCAGCTGAATAAACTGTCGTGCCGTTGACAAGGTAAAAGTTAAAATCAGATTGGTCTGAAGTGAAGCAGATATAAGTAGGAATGTGCTATATCATTGGTTGATACATGAGATAACTATTTTACAAGGGAAGCAAGGTTTTTATTTAGCATTGATGTCCAATTATGAAGGTGATTTTATGGACTGGCATTCTTTAAAAAGTAACACACATTTTATAATTTAAGCAAAGCATCATGTTTCCTCATTATCAGATTTACCACATTTAATTAATTTATGACATGACATTATTAGTTTACGATTTCATAATGGAGCATACTAATGCATAGAGTAGAACCCAGATTTGAGCATGATTTCTCTTTCAAAATTTAGATTTTTGGCAAACATTTATTTAGGGTAAAATTGTAGTCAAGTGTGCAGCACCATACTGCCTTGTAGAGGATTGCCTCACAATAGGTTTCTATTTGAATAGATTTTAAATTGTTGGTGCTCCTTTTATCTGAAGTAAACATGATTAACAAGATGAGAGAACTGAAAACCATTCAAAGGGTTTAAAAAGTCAACAGTGAGACCAAATTAACTGAATATATACAGCAACTCCATCTAATTCCTGCCTTCATTAAAAGCACTCGAGTTTTTTATAGTGGGAGTTATTGATTTAGGAGGCATATACTTGAGGATTATCTTTAAAGTAGATCACAATTATAGTCCATTTAATAAATCTCTTATAAAAATAAGTTATTGTTAATAATCTCTTCATTTATTTTCAAGTTTACTGCTCTTACAGAATATGCCCTGGACCCCTTTTCCCAAGGGTGTTTCTAAAGTTACCAACATATGCTTGTAATCAAAAGTATTTGAAAGTTTTGGGCAAACATAACAATAATTGATGCATATTCTTAAGCCTAAACATTGGTTTTGTTTTTCATAAGGACAAGTTAATGTTTTTATTGCACTTAGATTATGCAGTCACATGTCTTGTTTTGAATATATTTTAAGCACATTATTAAAAATCACATTCCATTCTGTGTAGTTAATGGAGTCACCATAGCACACAAAAAAATGTAATTCCTGTTCCTCTAATAAACCTGACATTCAAAAATTTCACTGTGTGTGTGTGTGTGTTCTATTAATGTATTGGTTCAATTGTACTAATGTTATGCTCACGCCATCACTCTCACTTCTTTTTTTTTTTTTTACATGTACTTACTTATTTTTTTTTTAATTTAATTTATTTTTTTAATTTACATTCCAAATCACTTCCCCTTTCCCGTTTCCTCCCTCCCCGAAAGTCCCATAAGCCCCCTTCCCTCCCTCTTTTCTCCGTTCAACCCCCTCTCATTACTCTGTCCTGGCGTTCCCCTACATCCAGTCTTTCCAGGACCAGGGGTCTCTCCTTCCATCTTTTTAGAAATCTATTGATATGCTGATTGTGTCTAGGGTATTCTGAGATTCTGGGTCAATATCCCCTTATCAGTGACTTCATACCATGTGTGATCTTTTGTGATTGGGTTACCTCACTAAGGATGATATTTTCAAGTTCTGACCATTTGCCTAGGAATTTCGTGAATTCATTGTTTTTAATTGCAGAGTAGTATTCCATTGTGTAAATATACCACATCTTCTGAATCCATTCCTCCGTTGAGGGACATCTGGGTTCTTTCCAGCTTCTGGCTATTATAAATAAGGCTGCTATGAATATAGTGGAGCATGTGTCCTTATTGCATGCAGGTAAAGTCTCTGGGTATATGCCCAGGAGTGGTATAGCCGGATCCTCCGGAAGTGTCGTGCCCAGTTTTCTGAGGAGCCACCAGACTGCTTTCCAGAGTGGTTGTACCAGCCTGCAATTCCACCAGCAGTGGAGGAGTGTTCCTCTTTCTCCACATCCTCGCCAACAACTGCTGTCTCCTGTGTTTTTGATCTTAGCCATCCTGACTGGTGTGAGATGGAATCTCAGGGTTGTTTTGATTTGCATTTCCCTAATGACTAAGGATGATGAACATCTCTTTAGGTACTTCTCAGCCATTAGATATTCTTCAGGTGAGAACTCTTTGTGTAGCTCTGTACCCCATTTTTTAATAGGGTTACTTGCCTCTCTGGAGTTTAACTTCTTGAGTTCTTTGTATATCTTGGATATTAGCCCTCTGTCGGATGTAAGGTTGGTAAAGATCATTTCCCAGTTAGTTGGTTGCCGCTTTGTCTTTTTGACGGTGTCTTTTGCCTTGCAAAAACTTTGTAATTTAATGAGGTCCCATTTGTCTATTCTTGATCTTAGAGTATAAGCTATTGGAGTTCTGTTCAGGAAATTCTCCCCTGTGCCCATATGTTCAAGGTTCTTCCCTAGTTTCCCTTCTATTAGTTTCAGTGTGTCTGGTTTTATGTGGAGATCTTTGATCCACTTAGAATTGAGCTTAGTGCAAGGAGATAAGGATGGGTCAATTTGCATTCTTCTGCATGTTGACCTCCAGCTGAGCCAGCACCATTTGTTGAAAAGGCTATCTTTTTTCCACTGGATGGTTTTAGCTCCTTTGTCAAAGATCAAGTGACCATAGGAGTGTGGATTCATTTCTGGGTCTTCAATTCTGTTCCATTGATCTACATGTCTGTTACTGTACCAATACCATGCAGTTTTTAACACTATTGCTCTGTAGTACAGCTTGAGGTCCGGGATACTGATTCCCCCAGAGGTTCTTTTACTCTTGAGAATAGTTTTAGCTATTCTGGGTTTTCTGTTATTCCAGATGAATTTTTGAATTGCTCTTTCTAACTCTATGAAGAATTGAGTTGGGATTTTGATGGGGATTGCATTGAATCTGTGTATTACTTTTGGTAAGATGCTCATTTTTACTATATTAATCCTGCCAATCCATGAGCATGGCAGATTTTTCCATCTTCTGAGGTCTTCTTCAATTTCTTTCTTCAGAGACTTGAAGTTCTTGTCATACAGATCTTTCACTTGTTTGGTTAGCGTCACGCCAAGATACTTAATATGGTTTGTGGCTATCGTAAAGGGTATTATTTCTCTTACTTCTTTCTCAGCCTGCTTATCCTTTGAGTATAGGAAGGCTTCTGACTTGCTTGAGTTGATTTTATATCCGGCCACTTTGCTGAAGTCGTTTATCAGCTGTAGGAGTTCTCTGGTGGAGTTCTTTGGGTCGCTTATGTATACTATCATATCGTCTGCAAATAGTGATAGTTTGACTTCTTCCTTTCCAATTTGTATCCCTTTGACCTCTTTTTCTTGTCTAATTGCTCTCGCTAGAACTTCAAGTACTATATTGAAAAGATATGGAGAGAGAGGGCAGCCTTGTCTAGTCCCTGATTTTAGTGGGATTGCTTCAAGTTTCTCTCCGTTTAGATTGATGCTGGCTACTGGTTTGCTGTAAATTGCTTTTACTATGTTTAGATATGGGCCTTGAATTCCTGATCTTTCCAAGACCTTTAGCATGAAAGGATGCTGAATTTTGTCAAATGCTTTCTCAGCATCTAATGAGATGACCATGTGGTTTTTTTCTTTGAGATTATTTATGTGGTGGATTACATTGATGGATTTCCTTATATTGAACCATCCCTGCATCCCTGGGATGAAGCCTACTTGATCGTGGTGAATGATCGTTTTGATGTGTTCTTGGATTCGGTTGGCAAGAATTTTATTGAGTATTTTTGCATCGATATTCATAAGAGAGATTGGCCTGAGATTCTCTTTCTTTGTCGGATCTTTGTGTGCTTTTGGTATTAGTGTAATTGTGGCTTCATAGAACGAGTTGGGTAGTGTTCCTTCTGTTTCTATTTTGTGGAACAGTTTGAAGAGTTGTTAGGTCTTCTTTGAAGGTCTGATAGAATTCTGCACTAAAACCATCTGGACCTGTGCTTTTTTTGGTTGGAAGACTTCCAATGACAACTTCTATTTCTTCAGGGGTTATAGGACGGTTTAGATGGTCTATTTGATCCTGATTTAATTTTGGTACTTGGTATCTGTCAAGGAAATTGTCCATTTCCTCAAGATTTTCTAGTTGTGTTGAATACAGGTTTTTGTAGTAGGATCTGATGATTTTTTGAATTTCCTCAGTTTCTGTTGTTATCTTTCCCTTTTCGTTTCTGATTTTATTAATTTGGATACTATCTCTGTGCCCTCTGGTTAGTCTGGCTAAGGGCTTATCTATCTTGTTGATTTTCTCAAAGAACCAACTCCTCGTTTTGTTGATTCTTTGTATGGTTTTCTTTGTTTCTACTTGATTGATTTCAGCCCTGAGTTTGATGATTTCCTGCCTTCTACTCCTCTTTGGTGTATTTGCTTCTTTTTGTTCCAGGGCTTTCAGGTGTGCCATTAAGCTGTTAGTGTATGCTGTCTCCCGTTTCTTTTTGGCGGCACTCAGGGCTATGAATTTTCCTCTTAGCACTGCTTTCATTGTGTCCCATAAGTTAGGGAATGTTGTGCCTTCATTTTCATTAACTTTCAAAAAGTCTTTGATTTCTTTCTTTATTTCCACCTTGACCAAGTTATCATTGAGTAGAGCATTGTTCAGCCTCCATGTGTACGTGGGTTTTCTTTTGTTTTTGTTGCCATTGAAGACCACCCTTATTCCATAGTGATCTGATAGGAGGCATGGGATTATTTCTATCTTCTTGTATCTGTTGAGGTCTGATTTGTGACCAATTATATGGTCAATTTTGGAGAAGGTACCATGAGGAGCTGAGAAGAAGGTGTATTCTTTAGCTCTAGGATGAAATGTTCTATATATATCAGTTAGTTCCATTTGGTCCAAGGCTTCAATTAGATTCACTGTGTCCCTGTTTAGTTTCTGCTTTCCTGAACGATCCATTTCAGAGAGCGGGGTGTTGAAGTCACCCACTATTATTGTGTGCGGTGCGATGTGTGCTTTGAGTTTTAGTAAAGTTTCTTTTACGAATGAGGGTGCCCTTGCATTTGGAGCATAGATATTCAGGATTGAGAGTTCTTGATGGTGGATTTTTCCCTTGATCAGTATGTAGTGTCCTTCTGTGTCTTTTTTGATGACTTTGGGTTGAAAATCAATTTTATCCGATATTAGGATGGCTACTCCACCTCGTTTCTTGGGGCCATTTGCTTGTAAAATTGTTTTCCAGCCTTTTACTCTGAGGTAGTGTTTGTCTTTGACACTGAGGTGCGTTTCCTGCATGCAGCAAAATGCTGGGTCCTGTTTACGTATCCAGTCTGCTAGTCTATGTCTTTTAATTGGGGAATTGAGACCATTGATATTAAGAGAGATTAAGGCATAGTGATTATTGCCATCTGCCATTGTTGACGCTATCTTTATGTTTGAGTGGTTATCTACTTTTGGGTTTGATTCAAGGTTATTATCTCATTTTTTCCAGGGTGTTGTTTCTCTCCCTGTACTGGAGGTTTCCACCTATTATCCGTTGCAGGGCTGGATTTGTGGAAAGATATTGTGAAAATTTGGTTTTATCATGGAATATCTTGGTCTCTCCATCTATGGTGATTGAGAGTTTTGCTGGGTATAGTAGTCTAGGCTGGCATTTGTGCTGTCTTAGTGTCTGCATGAGATCTGCCCAGGATCTTCTGGCTTTCATAGTCTCTGGTGAGAAGTCTGATGTGATTCGGATAGGTCTTCCTTTGTATGTTACTTGGCCCTTTTCTCTTACTGCATTTAGTATTCTTTCTTTGTTTAGAACATTCGGTGTTTTGATTATTATGTGACGGGAGGTATTTCTGTTCTGGTCCAGTCTGTTTGGAGTTCTGTAGGCTTCTTGTACGTTCATCAGCATCTCTCTCTTTAAGTTAGGGAAGTTTTCCTCCATAATTTTGTTGAAGATGTTTACTGGCCCTTTAAGTTGCAAATTTTCACTCTCATCTATACCTATAATCCTTAGGTTTGGTCTTCTCATTGTGTCCTGGATTTCCTGGATGTTTTGGGTTACGCGTTTTTTGCATTTTGCATTTTCTTTGACTGTTGAGTCGATGCTTTCTATGGAATCTTCAGCACCTGAGATTCTTTCTTCCATCTCTTGTATTCTATTGTTGATGTTTGCATCTATGACTCCTGATTTCTTCCCAAGGTTTTCTATCTCCAAAGTTGTCTCCCTTTGTGATTTCTTAGTTGTTTCTACTTCCTTTTTTAGTTCCTGGATGGATTTGCTGAGATCCTTCACTTGTTTGTTTGTATTTTCCTGTATTTCTTTAAGGTATTTTTGCATTACCTCTTTCAGGATTTCTTCCTGATGACGCACGTTCTCCTGCATTTCTCTGAGCGATTTTTGTGTTTCCTCCTCATGGGATTCCATCTGTTGATCCATCGTCTCCTGCATTTCTTTAAGCAGTTCTCGTGTTTCCTTTGTAAGGGCATCTAACCGTTGATTCATTTCTTTAAGCAATTTTTGTGTTGCCTCCTTATGGGCATCCGTCTGTTGACCCATATTCTTCTGCATTTCTTTATGCAAATTTCGTGATTCCTTTGTGAGTGCATCTACCCGTTGATTCATCTCGTTAAGCGATTTTTGTGTTGTCTCCTTGTGCGCCTCCATCTTTTGATCCATGTTCTCCCGCATTTCTCTAAGCGATTTTTGTGTTTCCTTTGTAAGGGCTTCTAACCGTTGATTCATGGTCTCCTGTAACTCTTTATGAGATTTATTTGTGTCCTTCTTGTGATCCTCTAATAGCATCATGAGAAGTGATTTTAAATCCAGATCTTGTCTTTCGGGTGTGGTGGGGTATCCAGGACTTGCTGCTGTTGGAGAGTTGGGTTCGGATGGTCCCACATTACTTTGATTACTGTTAGTAACATTCCTACGTTTGCCTTTTGCCATCTGGATACCTCTGGTGTTAGTTGGTCCTGCTGCCACTGGCTGTTGGTTGGACCTCCTGTGAGCCTGCAAAGCTATTTCTGCCCCCCCTGGATTACCAGGATTCCCCTGGCACCGATTTCTGGGGCCTGCCTGCTCCTGAGTGACTTTGGAGCCCTAATGTGCTTTGCCCCAAGTGATCTTATATTGGGGAGGCCTTGCACATCTAAAGGCTCAGCCTAGTGGATTCCTGGAGCAGAGGTCGCCAAAGGGAGGCTGGCAGGCTCCTGCCCTATGCAGGGGTGTGTGATCTCTCCTGGGGGGGGAGGGGGCGTCCCTCTGCCAGGCAGAAGTCCCACAGCAGATCTGGCGCGCTGGTCACTGCAGATCAGCCCAGCACCTGGGAGCAGGTTACACACAAGCTGCCTGAAACCGAAGCGATATTATGCCTGTCTGTCTCTGAGCCTGGCGGTCCCAACTACCTGGTCACTGGAGCAAAGATGGCGGAGGGCACTCTCCGTGGCGCTGCTCACCCTGTGGTCACGATGGCCCGCCGATCTGGCACCCAGACGACCACAGCGCCAACCCGCCCTTGGGCACAGATGGAAGCCCCAACAGGCCGTGTCCCAAGTGATGTTATATTGGGGGGAGAGCCTGGGTACCGGTCTCTCCAGCGCAGTCCGCGGGAACAGAGGTCGCGGAAGGGAAGCTGGCAGGCTCCCTCCCTGCGCGGGGTCCCTCATCACTCTCACTTCTATCTGACTTTAATGTTTGTATACATTGATCCCATATAGCAGAATGCACACTCAGCTCACTCAGGTTTTGTAAATGGTAATACACTGCCATGTCATACTCCTTGGACTCCTTTATCAAGATGACTTAAATCTCAAAAGCTACCACAGGGGCCTTGCATTTTTACCAATGACATGAATGGTGAAGACAAATTGTTCTAATATTTTATCCTGAACAAGTAAAGGTCAGAGTCATTCTTATCTACTGCCCTTCCTAATTCACCATCACTGGGACCCCTCCCCCCTGTAGTCCTCTCTTCTCTTTGTTTCTTTTGTTTCTTTCTTTTCTTTTTCTTTGTTTCCCTTTCTTTCTTTTCTTTCTTTCTTTCTTTCTTTCTTTCTTTCTTTCTTTCTTTCTTCCTTCCTTCCTTTCTTTCTCTCTCTTTCTTTCTTTCTTTCTTTCTTTCTTTCTTTCTTTCTTTCTTTCTTTTGTACTTTTTGTTCTTTCTTCTTTCTTTCTTCCTTTCTTCCTTCCTTCCTTCCTTCCTTTCTTTCTTTCTTTCTTTCTTTCTTTCTTTCTTTCTTTCTTTCTTTCTTTTTCCTTCCTTCCTTCCTTCCTTCCTTCCTTCCTTCCTTCTTTCCTTCCTTCCTTTCTTTCTTTCTTTCTTTCTTTCTTTCTTTCTTTCTTTCTTTTTCCTTCCTTCCTTCCTTCCTTCTTTCCCTTCCTTCCTTCCTCCCCTCTTTCCTTTCTCTCTCTCTCTCTCTCTCTCTCTCTCTCTCTTCTTCCCCTTCTCCCTTCTGTAATTTTCTTAATAGTTTTCCTTTAAAAAGTCACTTTGAAACAATTATCAACAGATGGTTCTAATAGCCTAATGAGGATAATTGCACCTGATCAGTATTTGATTCTGGCATCATCATCATCATCATCATCACCATTATTGTGGCGGTGGTGATGGTGATGATGATGATGATATGATGATGATGAAATGCAGTAGGGAAGAGTTGATTTCATGGGATCTGGGACGGTTAGATATAGTTATTGGGGCTGGATACATGTGTACGTTTTTGAAATTATCCATCTCTCCCTGGAATTGTCAAAAAGTCAAAATATTATTTATAAAATATTTTTTATAAAAAGAGGTGATTCTATGAGAGCCATCCTTAGCTTTACTGAGTTGTATATAAAGGAAGATGTAGCTTACCATGTTTCTATTTAAGTAAGAAATATTATATTTCTTACTTAAATATAATATATATTTCTTAATATAAGAAATTTATATTTCTGCTTGTAGGTATTTTAATACTTCCAAATGTTTTTGGAGGATCACTACTCTATATCTTACCTGTTTGGGCTAATATGTATTTTGTTCTCTATTAGATATCATAGGCAAAAGCAGCATGCTATACACAATATTTACTATGTATCATATGTCAGTAAGTAAAAATCCTCTTACATTTTATGAAATGATATTATTTATTTATTTTCCCTCCAGAATAAATTTAAGGAATCAAACATATAGTTCACTATAATTCAATTTATGATTAGAAAAAAATCTAATTATATAAATACTTAATAAAAGTATGAATTTATTTGGATAATAAAAATTGTATATGCAAAACAATCACATGGAGTTTTTAAAATTTGAGATAATGTATATATAACTATTTACCTAAAATATATTAGAAAATGTGTTCTACGTTATATCAAAACTGTGCCTAAATATAACAAATAGATAATAGTGTTTCTGCCATTTAGTTGGATTTAAAAAAATAGAAGAATGGATAATATGATAATGAATAAAAATTAATACTTTTATCTAGAATTCTTAAAAAGCTTGATTCTTGGTTATGGAACACATAAGTATATATCTTGTCTCACAGTGCAGAATTCTGATTTAACTTGCAAAGATTGCTACATCATTAGTAACAAGGGACTCAAACAGCTGTCAGCAAATAGTGACAACAGCATCCTGTTCAAAGAACATCACTGCCTTCAGTGTTGGCTACGGCTATCCATAGCACATCTATTAGATTGAACTCTATGAAAGCATCCTTCCTACAAGCAGATACTGGCAATTGAAAAACAATTGTACACTCTTTTCTGACAGGGATATAGAAGATGTAATTAGCCAAGACATTAATTTACCCTCTAAGTCTGCATTTCTTTAGAATATGAAAGAACAAACAAGTCAATTTTTACGTATAGCTAACCAAACGAAAAATGAAATTGTGGTCAGTCCATTTCCAGTCACTTGGCATTATTGAAGCTGAGTCACAGCGAAGAAAGGAATGGTTACTATGCTCATTTAAGTTTTTCTATTATTTCCATCAGTAGGTGATTTTATATCACACACATAAGTGTTAAAAGACACACAAACATGATGATTAATTTATTCCCATAATAATCTTCTGAGCAGTGCTGAAAATTGAACATTCGGTTTTGTATTTCAGGGGACCATCACACAAAAAGTTGTTCCTTGGAATGGACTGCAGAGGCTAGGCCTCATTTTTACCCCATTGCTGACATAATTAACATACTGTCTTTTCTTAATTAAATGAAAATCGCTTTGAGGACTTTTTCGTTATAATTTCTCCTAACTTCATAGTTTCATCATAGTTATTTTAATTGCTTTAGGATACTTTATTAAATGATTTAATTCAGCAAGAAACTTGTCCTTGAGGGAACATACTGTGCATGATTAACTGACTTCTCTGGATTTACATGGCTAAATTATAAGTGGATTTTTTTTTTGTATTAAATGTAATCTATATGTAGCATACCCAACAACTCTGAAGAGGTACATGAAAAAGGAAATGAAATTCTTTTTAATTCCCTTAGGGAAAATCCTGTCGCCAGCTTAATTACCTTTTTTTTTTTTAACATTCATAAAGTAGACCTACAGAATCAGACAATCTTTCCTGTGATGTTTCCAGTCAGCTTGATATTTATATCAGTGTCTAGCATCAGGCAGAATTAGTTTTCGAAGAGAATTTAAAGGTCATGTACTCCAAACAGATAAGAAAACATTCTGTTTGTTTAGTGATTATCCAAACAGTGTTCAGTTTAAGGTTGATACAATATTTGAGTGCTGTATCAAGGGATGGGTAAGAGGGGATGGTTGTAAAGCAATGTCAGACTTCCATTTGTAAAAATAGGAGTCAGGAAGCAAGGTTTTACTGTCTGCTTGCTTGTTTGTTTTCCAGAAGAATGAAAAGCCAACTTTCAGATGTGTTGAATTTGAAATACAAATGCCTGGCAGGCAATCACAGATCAAGGGTTGAAATTTCAACTAGGTATATTAGAGTGTGAGATGTGGACTTTAGGATCAGCACACAGATATGATTGTTAAGCACTGGTCTCTATGAAACATTTAGGGTGGGTTAGGGCTAAAGACTAAACTTTGCAGCTAGCGTATAGGTGGCTGATTGAAGAGAATTTATAAATGCTCTCTGGAGACTTGCATTTTTCCTGCTCACACCTATGCATTCACTTGCTCCTCTTGGTGCAATTCTTTTCCACTGTAATTTAAAGACTATGAAGAAACTTCTGTTTTAAGGTACTAAGTAATAATACCCTCTATGTATCTGCATATTGATGTTTGGCCCGATGCTATTTGCAAGCCAGTTTCATAGACTGTCTACTTGAAAAATGACAAACTTGTTGCCCTCATTCCTATTTTTTAAAAATTTTAAAAATCATTTTTAATAATCTTTAGTCTCTTCCCTTTTACTCATTTTCCTTTATAAGTCCTCATACCAACAGCCTTTTATAGTAACCACAAGACACAAATTCCACTCATTTTTCTCCCTGACATTTTGGAGAGTGGTTAACACCACTTTTCTCTTTCATGGTATTTAGAGTGTCCAGTCTCACCCAGAAATCCTTTCTGACCATCCTTAAGCTTGCCTGTGCATTCTCCAAGAACTTGTCTATCATGTCCTCCTCAAGAAATACCCATGGACAATCATTCATAATAGATTGTTTGTATGACGTCGCATGAGATCACACTAAATAATTAAAACTAAAGCCTATTTTTGGCATTTTTGTTTAATTAAAAATAAACTGGTTACATTTATTTATCTAGTGTGTTTGTGTGTGTGTATTTGTATGTGAGTGTGAATATATGTGTCTGAGAGTGTGTGAACAATTAACGAAAAAATAAACTGCGATCTTGATAAAAAGACAGATTTATGAGAACCTCTGAAGAGAGGAAAGGCAGGGGGATGTGATATAATGGTTTTATAACCTCAAAAGGGAAAGTGACTAAGCTTTAAAAATCAACTTTGCCTCTCTCTTGTTGCTCTGTACTTGTCCCAATTCAGTTTTTAAGTGAAACAAAGCCCCAGGGAGTACAGTGAACTGCTGTGGTCATCTTCCAAACATTTTAATAAAGTCCACAACCAGTTCACTTGGCACTACAGCTTATTGAGTTGAATCACCTTAAAGTTGAGTTCAGCAGTTTCAACCTTTTCTAAGTTAATTCTTGGAATGATAATCTCTGTGCATGTATATATATATATATATATACATACATATATATATACATATATATATACACATATATATATACATGTATATATATATATGTATATATATATACATATATATACATATATATATGTATGTATATATGTGTATATATATATATAGTGTATATATAGTGTATATATATGTATGTATATATATATACATATATATACATATATATGTATGTATATATGTATATATATATATATATATATATATATATATATATATATAGTGTATAAGTCTGTGTGGCTTTTGCATTGCTAAGTACTTAAGAATCCCCATCTTATGAAGTGAGAACACATTTTAATTCTAAAATAAATGTTGCTGCTTATTCAGAAAATGTCCTACTAAAAGCAGACGTTCTTCTCCAAAGTAATCAACATGTATTTGGTTATAAAAACATTGATTTGGGAAATGTAGGAAATATTAAAACAAAATATGTAGTTGAATGTATCTTTGCCTTTGAGTTACAAGAGACAGATATATAAATTAATTTATTATTTTCAGCATCATATAAAAATACTGCGTTTTTTCTCTTCTCCAGTAATATAATCCCAAAGAGATGATGTTTCACTGTTGAAAATCAATTTACCCTCCATTCACTTTGTTGTTCTTGATGATAAAGTCCCAAGACTCTAAAATGTGTTCACAGTCAGTAGAATTCTGAATGTGACATGAATGTAAAAGACAAACAACAAAAAAAAAACCAAGAGTAAAAAACATCAATCTATAAAAGAACTTGGTAACTCAAAGAGAGAGAAACATAACTAGGAGGAAATCCATGATCTTTCATCAGTTTAACTCAAATGCCAAGGTGGGGAACATAGAGAAGGAAAATAGCACGCTATAAAATTGGGCAAATGAGACACATACTCTACAGAAGTAGTAGTAGTTTGGACTTTTTATTACTACTTATAACAAAACAAAACCAAACAAAAACATTTGTTTAGGGGCTGGTAAGATGGTTCAATGATTAAAGTGCTTGTCTTGCAACAGTTATAACCTGGGTACAGGTTCTACTGCCTATGTAGGGCTCCCCAGCATTCACCTACAGCCTAAACTCTTGAGCATGAGAAACAAGCAGTCTTGGAGTTCATTATCTAGCTAGCTTGCTAGTCTAGCTGACTTGTATAGGGGAAGGTTGAATGATGATGTCCTGTCTCAAAACGTAAGGTGGAAAATGATAGAACAAGATAGAGAACATTGACCATTGATTTCAACATGCGTGTGATTACAATTTCACATGCATCTACTTGTACACCTTCCAAAACTTGCACACACAGGTACAACATATACACAGAGAAATAACTTTTTATAATTTCTTATAACAAAAATCGAATAATATTATGTTTTGCAAGGTTCAATGTATGTAGTTATTTGGAGTCCATAATGATGGTTGGTAAAGCCTTTACCTATGTTTGTCATGGAAGCATGGATTGTAGCTGTTGTCTTCTAAGGGGTCTTCATTGTTAACAGCATGAAAAAGGAGCATGACTTTTTCTTGCAACACAATGGAAAGACTTAGGTTATAGGCCACTACCCAGAAACGTTCACATTGCTCTGCCTCACCAGGTGTTGGGCTGGAAAATCATAAAAGAAAATGGGTTATTTGGGAACCACTAATATGATTTACATGTTTTTTGAATTACATATACTCATACACAGTTAAGTATTGCCTCAACAAATATATGTCAGATACATATACGCAAATAATTAAGAATTAGGAAGGGTTTATATACATTATGTGAACAAGTTCCCTGCTTTGCCATAAATGTGGTATCTCTTTTCTTTTATCTTTATTTAATGTTTGATTCATCTCCTCAGGTCCTTACATTCCAATTGTTTCAGTTTCTTATCATGGTGACCTATTTTTCTTTTTACTTTCCTCTCCTCCAGGATATGCTATCTCCTTCCAGAAATCATGCAATCTTCCAGTTGCTCATGATAACAGAGCTGTTATGGATTCCATGAACTTTTATTTATAATATGCCACAGTAAGCCCTATCACATGGATTATAATAGCAGCTAGAAATTAATGTATTTTCCTCCTGGTCAAAGCAGTGGCATTCAACTGAACAGAAATACTTGTTTAGAATGTTAATACAGAGTGTTAATTTGATCATAGGCTTAAATTCATCACACCTGTCATATCATATACTGTTTCCAAAGGCTGAGAAATGAGTAGAAAATTATGTTTCATTTGAAATTATTGCCTGTTACATTGTGTCCACTTTTCGTCTTTTATCCATTTGGCAAATAACATATGTTTTATCAAATAAAATGTTTCACCTAAATCACCTATATTAAAACATTATTTAAAGAATTAGAACTCAAAAATAAAGTATATATTTTTTCAAAATCAAAATATGGACACATGCATGGCACATATCTGAGTTGTTTCTATGGAAAAAAGAGCAATTCAGCATTGTGATTGAGAATTACACTATTTTTAAAAATGATTTTGTTTTAATTATGTATATGTGAACATCTGAGTATGCTTGTGAATAAAGGGTAAGGACAAAGGTGATGATCATACATTATATTTCAGTGTATGCAAATGTCATGAAAATTGTCATGGGAGTAGATCATGGACAAGGATCAATGGGTAAAGTAGTACTTTAAAATTGGAAAATAAAATAAAATCAGGTATTATTCGAATCTCCCAAAATCAAGTCAACCCTGCCATCACTTTGATCTTAATTCCCTAAATCTCATAGACTTCTGAGATCTAGAACTATAAGACTGTGTAGTTAATTTAGACACTCTAGAGATGGTTTGAGGTGAACATAAGAAAATATTATGCCAATACATTATCATTTTACAGTCATTGTACTTAGAAGTTTATTTTGATATGAGGGTAGTTTCTGAATAATGATGTTCTCATTAATATAAAATCATAAAACTTAAAGGCAGATTTTCATAGGATGACATGAAATATTCAATATCTGTCCATTTGAACTTCGTTTTATATCTATCATTGGCTTATAACTTGACCCAAAGAGGACCAAGCAATGCTTCTTTGGTAAAAGAATCCTTGAGACTCTTCACACTTTGACTTCAGTGAAGTCATTACCTAGTACAACTAAGACAAGTACCAATATTTTTCAGGCTACTTGACCTCTCTGCTCAGGCATCTGCTTCAGTTTGCTGCTCTTATTCAAGAGTTATAGTCACAAATATCACTACAGAAGCAGTCACATGAAGCGCAGTGGTTGAAACAGCTCAAATTTCCTTGTGGCTTGTGTCGTCCCAAATTGTGGGGTACACACAGAATTCCAAGATACTTCAATCCAAGAAATTTTTCTCTTAAAAATTGATCTAGTCACTAAATTTATCCTTAGTGATAAAAGAAAATCACACCAAATTTATAGACATTTTATTGCTAATCACTGTGTTTAAAATCAAGTTTATTACACTCAAAGGTCTCTCAGTAATCAAATCATAAAATTAGATAAAAATGTAAGTCAGAATATTTTTCCACTTTGACAAATTTTTGTAAGAGCAAACTAAATGATACCTGCACATTATGTGTATACACATCATCTCTATAATTTCTGATCTTTATGAAGAGTTACTGAATCACTCTTATCTGAGAATACATTCATATTACTAGTCAGAAAAGCTTTCCAACTCGTATTGTACAAAGTAATATCCCTGATGTCCATGTTCATTTTCATAATTATATATATGCACATATATATAAATTATATATGGATATAAACATATAATGGTAAATATATATGTATATATATAATTTACCATTGTCTTAATTGCTTTTCAGTAAAACAATACTGCTTGCATACCAAATATTTATTGTGTTTTTATACATAGCCAAAGTCATTACAATCAGACTAATTTGCAATTATGATTGCATGCAGAGAGGAAAAACTCATCCTATTATGAAAATGTTCACTAATTAAGTAGATACCAATAGAGCAGTTTTGTATTTAAACTTCCTGAAAAATTAGGGTCATTTTTTTCATTTAAATAATTAAAATTAGTATTCTGTTAATTCAAAAGTAAAAATTAGTTATAAGCTTAAAAATATTTTTTCCAAAGACAAAGTATTTTATGGAGCCAGTCATAATGTCTTTTAAAGGAATCATTCTATTTGGGTTCAGTTTCAGGCCCATAACAAGCTCATATTCATTGCTTCATTTTCACACTGTACTATGTGACTGTATTTCATTGAGTCACTGGCCATGGGAGGAATTCAATAATTCACAAAAATGTTAATTTGTCAATGCTATTGAGACCTAGGAACCCAGTAGATTCATACTAATCTTAAATTGAATACAAATAAAGAAAATCCAACAAAACCCAACAAGATGTGAAATGGTTGCAAAGGAAGTTATTCTCAAACCAGCAGACAGAAGAAGTAGAATAGTGTTTGCCTTACTTGGATGTCCATAGAGAAATCATATGTGGAGAACCTGATGCTTAGGGAAAATAATTTATATTTCAAGTATATCACCATTTTGGAAAAATTATCAATCACTCATAAATTACACAAATTCATTTTTATTCATAAATCCATTTATTTACTCACAGTGTAATCAGCACTTCAGAAAATGTGATAGTTTTACAAAATTTTGAAATAGTGTAATTTCACCTAAGCATAGATCAAAATTATATTTCTTACAGTTTTATAATGAAATTTTGGTTATGTGCCACAGCTTTTATTTAGGTGGCATTTCTAAAGTATATGTATTCTTTAATTGATAAGAACTTCATAAAGTATCAAATTCTAATAAGTATGAAGGAGGAAATGTTATAAGAGAATATGAAAATCTGTACATGGTTCTAACAGAGAAGCCAATCTTAGTAATAGAGAACTTCAAGATTCCACTGAGAATATTTTCATTACGTTAGAAGCTGTATATTGGATATAGCAGGAGTAGGAATGAGAGAGGCAGATTATGATAAAAAAACCATAAAGGAGCTTGGGAGGCAGATTATAGCACCAATTGCATTTGGGAAACACAAAGTAAGGAAAAGAAAGAGAAGAAGAGGAAGAAGAGTAGGAGGAAGAGGAGGGAGAGGGAGAGGAAGGGGAAGGAGGAGGAGAAGGAGGAGGAGGAGGAGGAGGAGGAGGAGAAGAAGAAGAAGAAGAAGAAGAAGAAGAAGAAGAAGAAGAAGAAGAAGAAGAAGAAGAAGAAGAAGAAGAAGAAGAAATTGTTCTGACTATGGCATGTGACATATAAACCTAAACTGTGGTAATTAAAAGAAGAGAATACATATATATATAATATACGTATATGTATATGATGTATGTGTATGTGCATATGTATGTATGTATGTGTATATATATATAAATATATATATATGTATGTATGTGTGTGTATATATACATATTTAGAGACAGAGAAAGAATGAGAGAGAGATAGAGACAGAGAGACAGAGAGAAAGAGACACACACACTGGGAATGAGAGTGTGTCCTTATAGCACCTGGAAAGAAAAGTTGAACTGTGAATTCTGTTGTGTAAGCTGGTAAACTAAAGAATTAGAAAAGAGGTGAGTATTGAAGGCAGGTCTTCTTAGGGATACCTCTTGTTTTTAAAATTATTAAATGGTTAAAGGAGAGACTTATTCGGATTTCAGTGGATATTCTATTTCTAGTGAAAGTTTACTGATATATTAAGCAAATGTAAAAATCGTCTATTTAGTACATATTTGTATAGCAAATGTCTAGGCAACAGAATGTGTTAAAATCAACACCAAATTAGCTGTTACAATTAGCAGTGGAGACAAGCTGCTATCCCATGGAAATAGTGGTATGCATCTCACACCTGAAATTCTTGAAAATCCTTTGCTTAAAAATTCTGATCAGATTGCTAAACAGTTGAAAAGTTGCATATATTCCATATATCATATGGCAACAAAATCCCATTAAAAAACTTCATATAATTGAATTAAATTCCATAACTAGCCACAAGTTAGTTAGAGTAAGGCACTCTCACTATATATATATATATATATATATATATATATATATATATATATATATATATAGTGTGTGTGTGTATGTGTGTGTGTGTGTGTGTGTATAAATTATATGTTATATATAAAATAATTTTATGCATGAGTCTTTTACTCACATAAGTTCCTTCCTTCCTTCACCCCTCAAGCTCCATCAGTGCACCCTACTACCTCTAAAATTTTGAAATCTTCTAATTACCATTGTTTTACACACACACACACACACACAAACACACACACACAAATTCAGTAAACACACACACATTCATGCTCACATATAAGCACATAAGCACCATTTTTCATTACATGTCACATTGTGTTATGGTCTTATTGTCCTGGTCTTCTATAGGTGATCTTATTGTTAATGTTTAATAGGTGTAGCTTTCCTGTCATATATAAGACACTATCAAATATCAGGAATCCTAATCTTTGCTCCTAGAGTCTTTTCATTCTCTTTCTCAATGTTATCTGAGCCTTTGATCTGAATTGTATGACAGATTTTTCAATTGGAGTTCAGCACTCCAGAGCCTGTAGTCCTCATTATTTTGACCCATTGTGGAATTCTTTAGTGGTTATCTGTGTCATAAAGAACCATTATTGATGCTGAATGAGGTCTATACTACATATGGGCATAAAAATAAATATTTAGAATGCAGTCAGATATTATGCTGGTGTAGGAAAGTGACAATAGTAGCTTCACCTCTAGAATGCATGTCCTCTTCAGACACAAGCATTCGGTTATATTTCAGTATCAGACTTGAATTTCCTCCTCTAGGGTAGAATTTAAACCTATTTAGATTTCTGTTGATTATTAGTGCTATTATTGCACTACTGGGGATATTTTGTTAGGCTGTCACTCTTTTTGGTTCATATGTTTTTTTCAGTTGGGTAGGTCTATGGATAGTTTTATAAAAGATGTCATAAACCAAGTTCAACGAAAACATAAAGATTATCAGTTGCAGACCATTTTTGTCACTTTCATTTCTAGTTTCCCAAATGATCTCAATTTTATATTCCCACCACCCTACTTTGATTTGTGACACTCATTGGCTTTTATTCAATGAATTCAATGAATTTCTTTTCAGTGTAATAACATATATCCTATTTACTCCTATAGTATTCTGCCTTGCAACTTGTTTCATTTGACATTCAGTATATTATGTAATGACTCTACTGCTTATGCAATCGATAAAGGTATTTGTTCCAAACAAATGGCTCTTTATGTTTGGAATCCTGGTTAATTTGTTATACTAAGTCAATTTTCATCTCCTTATTAAAGGAAATGGAATAGAAAATCTAATAGGAGAAGAGAAATTAGATGTGTATTTGATGTAATATAAATTATGTAGAGATGGATTAAACCTGGAAAGGCTATGATTAAAAAGGAGGGAAATATGTTTATATGTCAAAATTTCATAGAAGGTAACATGGGGAATTTTCTCCAGACGGAAGTCCATGGAGAAAATGGACTTCTCAGCACTATTTTGAGGAATCCTTTCACATCCTAGTGAGCTCAACCATTGTACTGGACCTGTGTCTGGACCAAATTACTACAATGTAGAAGTGCCTCACTAGATACAGGAAAATATTTGTTCCAACAATGTAAAGGTAAACAAGTATAATAATGACTCTTCTATTTGCCCAGTTATTAATGAAAAATGTGTTATTTTACTGTCAAATTTGATTCTGAGTGCAAAATTTGAATTACTTGCTTATAAATACATTTAGATTCCTGATATATTGTAGACCTTCTAAGCTGTGTCACTTGGATTATAGGCAGGAAAAACAGAAAATAAACTCAGGAAAGAGATAGTCTGTAAATACTCCTAGAGAAAGTAGAAATGCTAATATTGTGACCTATATCCTATATTTTCTAAATCCCTCGAGTGTCATGCAATAGCCAGATTTAATTTGAAGTCAGAGAACAAGGATCTCTGAGGTAAAGAATAGAGGAATTAACCATTCAGAATGCAAAGTAGGTCAGAGATGTGTGGAAAGCAGAAGAACTTACAGACTAGTCTTATGGCAGTGCTGGTCATGGAACTATATGTAATTTAAACCAATTCTGTTGTATCATATAGTTGAATATACTAAATAACTTCCAAAGTAATGTAGCATGATTTTGTACACTAAATGCTATATATAGGCTGTTTAAAATAAGATTAAGCAAACAAGACGTATGTTTATATTATATTTTAACCAAAAATTTCTGCTTATTTAGCTGCTTGCTAAAAAAAAAAAAAAAAAAAAAAACCCAAGAAGTTAGACACCAACAAACCCAATAACCCAATAAAAATTGGGTATAGGTGAAAGATTTATACAATATGAAGAGAAACCAGGCTGGATGTAGGGGAATACTAGGACAGAGAAGCGAGAGGGGGTTGAATGGGGAACAGGGAGAGGGAAGGGGGCTTATGGGACTTTCAGGGAGGGAAGAAACGGGAAAGGGGAAATCATTTGAAATGTAAATAAAAAAGTATAGAAAATAAAAAAAAAAGGGTATAGAACTGAATGCAGAATTCTTTTTATTTATTTATTTATTTATTTATATTCTTCATTTACATTTTAATTGTTGTCCCCTTTCCTGGTTCCCTCCCTGAAAGTAACATAACCCATCTCCCATCCCCATGTTCACCAATCAACCCTCTCCCACTTTCCTGTCCCAGTATTCCCCCACACTAGTGGCAGCATCAAGCTTTTCCAGGACCAATGGCCTCTCCACCCTTTGATATACAACAAGGCCATCCTCTGCTGCTTATGTGTCTGGAACCATGGGTAACACCATGTACACTCTCTGGTTAATGGTTTTGTCCCTGGGAGCTCTGGGACTATTAGGTGGCTCATATTGTTGTTCCTCCTATGGCTCTTAAACCCCTTCAGCTCCTTGGATACTTTCTCTAGCTCCCCCATTGGGGACCCTGTGCTCAGTTCAATGGCTGGCTGAGAATGTCCCCCTCTGTATTTGTCATGCACTAGCAGAGCCTCCCAGGTGACAGCTATATCTGGCTCTTTTCAACAAGTACTTGTGGGCATCAATAATGGGTTTTGTAACTATATATGGGATGGATCACTAGGAGGGGTAGTCTCTGGATGGTCCTTCCTTCAGACTCTGCTCCACACTTTGTCTCTGTATCTCCTTTGGTGGGAATTTTGTTCCCCTTTCAAAGAAGGACCAGATTATCCATACATTGTTCTTCCTTCTCCTTGAGCATCATTTGATATGTGAATTGTGTCTTGGGTATTGCAATCTTCTGGGCTAATAACCACTTATCAGTGAGTACATATTATGTGTGTTCTCTTGTGATTGTGTTAACTCACTCATGATACTTTTCAGTTCAACTGATTTGCCCAAGAATTTCAAGAATTTATTGTTTTCAATAGCTGACCCAAAAATGAACCCACACACCTATGGTCACTTGATCTTTGACAAAGGAGCTAAAACCATCCAGAAAAAAAGATAACCTTTTCAAGAAATGGTGCTGGTTCAACTGGTGGTTGGCATACAGAAGAATGCAAATCGATCCATTCTTATCTCCTTGTACAAAACTCAAGTCCAAGTGGATCAAGGACCTCCACATAAAACCAGACACTGAAACTAATAGAAAAGAAACTGGGGAAGAGCCTTGAGTACATTGGCACAGGGAAAAAATTCCTGAACAGAACACTAATAGCTTATGCTCTTAGATCAAGAATTGACAAATGGTACCTCATAAAATTGCAAAGTTTCTGTAAGGCAAAGGACACTGTCAATAGGATAAAATGGCAAGCCACAAATTTGGAAAAGATCTTTAACAACCCTACATCTGACAGAGGAATTATATCCAATATACACAAAGAACTTAAGAAGTTAGACTCCAGAGAACCAAATAACCCTATTAAAAAATGGGGTGCAGAACTAAACAAAGAATTTTCAACTGAGGAATATTGAATGACTAAGAAGCACCTAAAGAAATGTTCAACATCCTTAGTCATCTGGGAAATGCAAATCAAAACAATGCTGAGATTTTACCTCACAGCAGTCAGAATGGCTAAGATCAAAAACTCAGGAGACAGACGGTGCTGGCCAAGACGTGGTGAAGGAGAAACACTCCTCCACTACTGGTGGGATTGCAAGCTGGTACAACCACTCTGGAAATCAGTTTGATGGTTCATCAGAAAACTGGGCATAATGCTACCAGAGGACCCTGTTATACCACTCCTGGGGATATACCTACAGGTATATTCTCCAGCATGTAATAAGGACACATCATCCACTTTGTTCATAGCAGCTCTATTCATAATAACCAGAAGCTGGAAAGAGCCTAGATGTCCCTCAACAGAGGAATGGAATTGAAAATGTGATATAAATACAGAATTCTTAACAGAGTAATCTTGATGGACCAAGAAACACTTAAAGAAAAGTTAAACATACTTACTTATCGGGGAAACGTAAATAAAAACAACCTTGAAATTCCATCTTATACCCATCAGAATGCTGAGATAAAAAACATAAACAACTGCACAAGCTGGCATGAATGTGGGGCAAAGGGAACATCCCTGCATTGCCAGTAGGATTGCAAACTTGTACAGCCACTCAGGAAATCCATCTAGCAGTTTGTCTGAAAATTGCGAATAGTTCTACTTGAAGAGCCAGCTACTCAAAGGATGCTCCATCAGCCTACAAGGTCACATGCTCCACTATGCTTATATTCTTTATTCATAATAGCTAGAAATAAATAAAAAAAGAACCCAGATGTCCCCAGACTGAATAATGGATACTGAAAATGTGGTCATTTAAACAATGGAATACTATTAGGTTATTAGAAACAAAAACATCATAAATTTTTGAAGGAAAATGGGTGGAAATAGAAAATATCATGCTGAGTGAGGTAATTGAGGCCCAAAACGACACGAATGGTATGTACTCACTTATAAGTGGATATTAGCTATGAAGTCCAAGATTCTCAGGATACACTCCACAGAACCAAAGAAGCTATACTAGAAAGAAGGCATAAGCGAGATAGGATCAGAAAGCCAAAAGAATGAAGTGTGGAAAGACAGGAGATATGACCAGAGGGCAAGGAGAATGCAAGGCAATCTGCAGCTGAGAGGAATAGGGATGGGACTTGGGGACATCTCAAGGAAGTGCCAGAGACTTTGGATGGGGAAGGCTCACAGGAAGCTGTGGGGGTGACTTAAGCTGAGATTCATAGCAGTGGGGATATGGAACCTGAAATGGCTACCTTCTGTAGCCAGACAGGAAAGATAATGAAAACAACCCACCCACAAAATTTTGACCCAAAACTTGTCCTGTCTACAAGAAACGCAGGTACAAAGATGGAACAGAGATTAAGGGAATGACCAACAAATGACAGGTCCAACTTGAGACCCATCCCGTGGAGAAGCACCAGTCTCTAACTGATACTCTTTTATGCTTGCAGACAGGATCCTAGCATAACCATCTCCTGAGATGCTCCTGCCAATATTTGACTGAAACAGATGCATCGATTCAGATCCAAGAGTTAGGGGAAGCATTGAGGGCCCGGAAAGGGATAGAGGGACACCACAGGAAGACCAAAAGAGTCAACTAACCTGGACCCTTGGAGAAATCTCAGAGACTGAACCACCAACCCAAAGTGCGTTTATGGGCTTGACCTAGCTGCCTCCATTCCCAGCCTTGCACACATGTAGCAGGTTCCACAATACCTGGATCAGGGGCTGTCCCGATACTGATGCCTGTCTGTAGAATCTGTTCCCCTAACTGGGTTGCCTTGTCTGGCCTCAGTTGGAGATGTGTCTTGTCATGCAGAGACTTGATGTTCCAGGGTGACAGGATACCCTGTGGTGTTAGGGGGAGGGACTATGTGAGGAGAGCCTGCAGGCAGGACAGTGATGGGAATGTAAAGTGAATAAGCAAATTAATTATAGGAACAGAAATTGTTAGCCTTTCTAAAGCACCAACCAATAAATTATTACTTTTAGAAAACTATGAGACAGCATTTTTCACTAAATATAATTATCATTATTATTATTTTTATTAGATATATTCTTTATTTACATTTCAAATGATTTCCCCTTTCCGGGATCCCCCCTCTCCGAAAGTCTCATAAGCCCTCTTCCCTCCCCCGGTTCCACAATCAGCCCCTTCCCTTTTCCCTGTCCTGGTATTCCCCTATACTGCTGCATTGAGCCTTTCCATGACCAGGGCACTCTATTTCTTTCTTCTTGGGCATCATTTGATATTATGCAATATTATTAAAAGCCCTGATGTGTCAGGGAATAAAGAGGGAAATGATAATAAAATTAATGAAAATTAGATTCATCAATATCTCTTCATAGACTTTGTGATAAAAAGTAGCCATCTTCCCCAAATTCAGGCTTAGATACCAATATTCAAAATCATTTCTTTAGTTTGTATTTCACTGTTACTTTCTTAGGGTTAATTTTAACCAATAACATGCTCTAATTTCATATAAAATCAAACAAATTAATAAAATGAAATGAAATGGTAATTGACACAAAATTTTTTACCTATATTCAGTAACTGAATCCTATTAGGATTGATTTAATTCCCATTAATCTACTTTAAATGTTCTACTTCTGGAAATATTATTTTATATATTATATAATTTTGTCTACTCAAGCATTTTATTTGGATATTGTTAATTCATTCAGTTGCAACACTAACAGATTCAAAACGTCTGATCTAGTAGAACAAAAGTTCATAGAATGAGATTAAAATAAAATACACAATTGACTCACTGGAATATGGATGTGAGTAGTATGACAATGAGTTTTATTTTAGAAAAGAGAATTTTGAGTTAAAGTTACCACAGATTCCAGATATGTAGACTAAAAAGAAATAATTTATTAGAAAGAACATTATTTTCTTCAAGGAAGGTAAAATATCCAGGTATGCTGTGGAATGAAAAAACAATTCTATTGCTCAGACTGTTACGTGAATAAATGGTAACAATGCTAGACATACTAAGAGTATGTCAGATCACAAGACATCTTTACACTTTGAAAAAGGAAATGGGGTAACTGCCTACATTTTGGAAGCCTCAGTTATCTACAATTAAGAGATAAAGGGAATAGCATGACATCATAAAACAGGAAAAAGAATTTCAGGTAACTGTAGGAATTAGGAGAGCTTAGCTTCACAGGAGCAAGTGTAACAGTCATTGAAATAACAATTTCTAAAACGTTACCCACATCGCCTTTTAACTTTCCTGTGTGCCTGCATTGTAGATGTCTATTATTTATTTTTTAAACTATGATCAATGTATGTTTTAAATGAGGTTAGTATTATTATAAAGTTCAAGATAATTTTAAAATAAATTCTGCACAAAAGGATTAAATAATTTATTTTGAATGCATTTTATCTACTTTGAATTTCAGTGCCACTTTGCATTTAGACCAGTCTAAGATGAGAAGAGTGACATATATTCAAAGTTCTAATATGACAAGTTAATATACTAATGCTAAACAATAAGTTTTTATTATAGCAATATATTTACAATATCTTAATATAATCAATATTAAATAGTAGAAATTTGCACAGTCAAGAGTTCAATTATTTTCAGAGAGGCTGGCTGTTTAGAGATATTCCTAACTGTAGCACATGTATATAAGGAACTCCTTTTAACTGATCTTATTGTACACACACACACATACACACACACACACACACACAAATATGTGCGTGTTTGTGTGTTTATGTGTGTATGTGTTATGGAGGGTTAACTTATATTGGAATGATGACTTTCAATAGTTGTCTTCTACAAATGAATTTCATGTTTTGTTTCCGATGTGTCAAGAACATTTTGACGTAGTTCATGTTTGTTTATTGAAGTCTATTATTTCTTTTTTGACAACAAAATCCCTGTGACTAAGTTACAAGAAGTTCAGGTGTTGGACAATAGTGGGACTATAGATATCACAACTGTGTACTGTACATTTCATTTCATCAAATGATAAATCTTTGAGAACATAGATGTGTCCATCCTGATTTACATATTACAAAATGTATACATGTCTGAAAACAGTGCATAGGTAATACCCCAATGACTTGCAAGTTTTTCATTTTATTTTATCTCTTAAGATTATAATATAATTATAATATTTCCCCCTTACTCTTTCTCCAAAACTCCCTTTGTTTCCTTTTTGCTTTATCTCAAATTCATGACTTCTTCCTTTTGCATTAACTATCATTACATGCACACACCCATACACACACACACATATATACACAAACATACACTATATATGTATATATACACACAAATGTACATTATATATATTTCACAAATGCAATTTTTAGATTTATGCATATTACTTAAGTTTAACTTAAATTTTAATGTCAAATGCAATTGAGGAAAATATTTTGTCTCATAATTATCATCATAAGAATCAGTTTCATATTCATAGTTTCAGTATTCATAGAATTCATAGTTTCAGTATTCATAGAATAGTTTCATGAACTTTATATTCTAAGTAACATTAATTCACATAGTTCAATTACTCTTAACTAATTAAATTATCTAAATGTATTATTTTTATTTACAATTCAAAATGTTTTATATGTTTACAATCAGTGCTTGCAGGTAAATGATTCCTGGAGATTCACAGTTATTTCATCTTATTATTTTAATAAGTAATATTTCATAAGTATATTTTAACCCCAATCTTCCTATTGCTATAATTTGAACCAAATTCTAATTTAAGCATGCAATGTTTACAATTTATAACATTTGCCAGAAAAATAATATACAGAATATTATAAAGCAAGAAACGTTTAAAGCACATAAGTATTCATTTTGTTCAATCATTAATTTTTAAGCATTGAGGTTTAAAATGGCAATAAATAATTGAATTGACATCCTGTTAAAGATAAGAAATTAAACACATGCATTTTCTATAACTTCCACCTAATTTTCCCCCAAATGACAGTAAAGTATTTACATGAATAAATAATGTAACCTTATGTACTATAATTATCAAAGAAAGAATTTTTATCCTCACTGTTTTAGAAATTTAAAAGCATATGGATAGTGAGAGCTAATTTAACACACCTGAGGAACAGGACACTAACCCTGAGGTGAGGATGCCAAGGAACATATTGGCCTCTGTGGAAGGTGTTTCTCGGGAGAGAAACTAAAAATGTCAATTTTCCTTTTAAAGAAATGACATAGGCAAATAATCTATGCCAAACAATTAGAATATGTTCTAGGATTAAAACACCCTTGAAGAAGAAAATATTATCAAATTTACCTTGATATTTAATGTATCTAAGTCTTTGATTTCTTACGCTTGATTGAAGTTTCAGAAGTTCTTTTGTGTATATATGAGGATGCTTTCTTTAAAAGTCATGGCATACATATAGAGTTGTCAATCAATTTAGCATAAATATTTATGAATTGGTTGTAATATTTCTTCAACAGACTGCTTGGTTGTTACATTATTATTCTGACTAAATTTTCTTCTCTAGATCTAAGTTCATGAAGTATATCTTTTCTTCAATTTTCACTATTTTCCCCCAACTTTTTACATTAATTTCTAAATATGATAATAAAACACTAATCATCAAGGGATTACCATGGGATTATGTAGGATAGAGGGGTTCACTGCAAATCAATACAAATGCCAGTGATTCAAGCTGTTACAGGTAAGAAATGCAATCCTGTCTTTTGATTTATACATAAGGATTATGCACTTGTAGTCTTTAAAAATACTTGCTTAAGCAGCTTTCCATAACATTTGCAGAAAAATGACAAACACGAAGACATGCACATAGATATTAATACAAATTTAAAACCTTATACAAAGATAATTTAAAATAAGTAATCCATAATAAACTCTGTTCTGGAACTTCTGTACATATAACAGCATTTACACAAACATCCTTTTGACTTGAAGTATCTGGTTATCTAGCAAACTGATGACTAGTTTCCAGACACACATCAATTCAAATTCAAAACCAACCTAATTCTTAAGTTTTGCGTATCAAGTAGGATTATAAGGATATGTATATATAAAGGTATCAGGTTTTAGAAGTCAAACCAGACTGTAGGTTTGACATCAAGGTGAAGCTTTACATGCTACAGCTATATTGAAATATTTGCTTCTTTTTTTTTTTGTTTTGATTTTGTGTATGTAGGTATGCATGTACCACTGTGTGCACATGTAGGTGAGAGGACAGTTCATACATGTAGTTCACTCATTCTACCATGTGGTTTCTTTTTTTTTTCTTTTATTTTTTTTTAATTTCCCCTTTCCCGTTTCCTCTCTCCCCGAAAGTCCCATAAGCCCCCTTCCCTCCCTCTTTTCTCCATTCAACCCCCTCTCGTTTGTCTGTCCTGGAATTCTTATCTAGACTTACTGTGCTCTAAAATTTAAAAACAAAACAAAACAAAACTGAGTCTGGAAAATCTGTTACACTCATTTATATTTTGAGAGGACATAAATCTAGATTTGTTCCTTTTTTATTTTCTTTGTCTATGTCCAGTATTACAATGTTCCTAATATGCAATGATAAGCACCTCCTGTGTAACAAAATTAAAAGCAATTGGCGACAGGGATTTTGGGAGATATTCTGTAAATTCTCTGAGATGTAAACAATGTGCATTTGAAACTTCTAGAGTCCTGCAATTATGCCAAAGCTAGAATGGTTCTGCTAGTAAGTATTCCTGATTATGTACATATATCACCAACTTCTAATGTAAATCCAAATGAAATCCTTAGTGAGAGCCAACCCTGAAATATTATTCTTATGGTTGGAGGTAATAGATTCATCTTCATTCTGTATATAGCAAAGTTTTAGGTTGTTATCTGGCTTATTTCAGGTTGTTCAGTTTAAAACATGGCTCAAGGGCTTAAACTTTATGTATATTTTATTTACAAATTATTTAAATGTATGTGTCTGATTTTGATTTAGAGATCAATAAAGCGAAACCTCCTGTATTTTGCTGATTTTTAGTATCCTCTAGGTAGGGTATAGTTTGTGAAAAACCCAATTTTGTATACATTTGGTTTTTAATGTTGGATGTATTGAATCAAAAGTGCCTGTAAAATCTGTCCATATTTTTAAGCATCAAAATTTATTGCTGAACATGTGCACTAGGTAATTTTGTTTTATTTTTTTTCTAGCCAGAACTGTAAGAAACTTATAATGGCATTATTAAATAGATTCTTATAATGACATTATTAAATAGATTCTTATAATGGCATTATTAAATAGATTCTTATAATGGCATTATTAAATAGATTCTTTTGCCAGTTTCACATTTGAATATATCTAAATGCACAAACGTCAAATAAGATGTTTAAATATATAGACATAAGGCTATCATTAGTGAAGTTTCTTCACAATATTTTTTTAAACAACATAAATCCTATGGCTAAAAAATCAAACATGTAGGCAAGTTATATGTAATATGTCTTATGAGGGATGGAATACATTTTTTAAAGCATAAAGGTAACTTATTCTGTAGTGTTAACACACACACACACATGCACACACATAAACACACACACACACCTTATTCAATATTGTAAGTTTCCCAGGTATTATATTTATATTCTCAGTAAAAAATACTTTTTGTTTCTTTTAAAATATACAACTTCCCCACTCTATCCTATTTCTAGTCATTTTATACCCTATTATGCCTATATCTGGTGTATTTTGATATGATTTATATCGTCAATGAAGTGCAACACTATAGCAGCCAATCCTATCTCAGGAGGAGGAAATTCCACAAAGAGTTGATCATTATCACTGGATTACTATGGCTGAGTTTTTTCCCAAGGGTGGTATATAAAACAGAAACCGAACTGGCAATAAAGTGGCAATACCATAATAAAATGTACATATATGGTAAGTATTTATTTTGAAGTTAAATAGAATTTGGATTACTTCACATTAACCTTAGGTTCACTTGGGTTGTGAGGAAAGAGAATTTCCGTGCTTCCTTAAATGGTGGGGACTTTCTGAAAGGACGTGTACACATGGGATGGCAGGATGAAACTTGGGACAGATATAGGGAAATGCACTTGAAGCTGAAAGACTGTTGTTTCAAGGATATATCCAGTCATTAATTGTCTCCATTTTCTTGAAAGCAATCAATGGACACCTGATTCCCACATTCTTGTTCTTCCAGGAATCATCTTATGCTGTGTTCTGTGGATTGTGTCTATTGATCTGATCAAGTGAACTCTTCCATAAGTCAAAGAATAAGTAAACATAACATTTCATTCCAAAAATGTAGACTATTGGTTATATTTATTGGTGAGTTTGACAGTCCTATACAATTCCCTTGCTATTGCTGAGACATTTGTTGCCATAGACTAGTATTCAATTTAAAAACAATTCTCTCTTCTTAAACACAAATGGTGGTAAGGAAACTTCATATAGAGGCTGTGTTCCAAACGTTTTATAGAATTCCTAAAATATATTCTTTTGTTCTTGAAGAACAACATTCCCAGAACCTTCCTCATCTGAACATCATTGAACTCTTTGTCTTTGTTAAAGGATTAGTCCATATATCATTCATTAGCAATTGGATATCATTTGAATATGCTTTGGTGTTATTGATTTAATTTTAACTGCCCTCTTAAGATGTTTGAGGGATGCATACTTCTAATGAATGTCTTCCATTACACTTCTTATGCATTCTCCTTGTATGAACTCTGCTTTATCATTTATCTGCCTGTTATCAGTACTTTCGTTAAATATCATTTCTGTGCACAAAATTGTCTCTTAAAGATAGTTTACTCCTGCATATTCCGCTTGCTAAGTGACATGATAGTTTTTCTAGTCAACAGGCAGAAATGGTTTGATTTTAGTTTGAAGACCACAGGAGATTTTCAGAAGACAGGTTTACATGTTACAGCTAGCTACACACCTAACAGAATGTCTACTTGTTAATTTGTGTTCCCTTCTGTCACTTATTTTTGTATTTTTGATATGGATTTGCCTCTTAAAATGTTTGCCTGCAATAATGACAAGTAAGCATTCTGCTACTGTTGTCAGTGACTGTCTTCCTAGCCAAGCAACCATTATCTCAAGAGTTCAAATTTTCCCTCTTTCTAAAGGATCATATCAGCTTGCTTTGTTGACTGCTATATGTGCTCATGATCTGGAAGACACAACCACATGATCCTCACGTGAACATCACGATGCTCCCTATCACCTGCTCTACGTGATCTTTGGAAAGGGCTAGAGTACATGAACTAGGGAAGACTAGGAGAGGTAAGCTCATCCTATGAGACGATGGGGAAGTTGCACCTTCAGAAAGAGTCTAGGTGAGGTTGGTTCAGGTGGAGGAACCCCTGCCTCATATGCAACCCTTCCCCTGTGCTGTACAAAGAAGCCAAATAAGCACATTGGTTCTTCAAAGTGAATTTCAGTGGAATTGTGCCCTGTTTTTTGTTTTTTGGGTTTTTTTTTTGTGTTTTTGTTTTTGTTTTTGTTTTTTGTTTTGTTTTTGTTTTTGCTAGAACCTTATAAGACGGGCTAGATATTTTTTACATCTCTCCCTGGAAGGAATTTTAGCAAAGGTGGCTTTGGTGAAACAAAATTTTCTAAGCATGGGATCAACTGGCCATGTTCTATAGACTTCACCAAAATCTAAATGTTTACATTTTCTGATTTCCTGGTGACTGTCAGATGGCTTTCCTGAGAACAAATGCATTTTTGTTATTATCCTTCAGAAATAAAGTACAAACCATTTCTCTTCAGAGACTTCTCTGTGTCTTCTTCATATTGCATTCATTCCCTGTACAGAGCACTCTGCCAACCCTATTATTCACAGATGATTTATAGGATGGCAGGTTTGGCACTATGGTATTGTCCAAAGGACACAGATGATACTACTAGACAACACAATCTGTTACTGACTATTTTATATCCTCGTGCCATTGATCCAACAGACATTGGAAAGGAGTATCATTCAATTATTTGGAGTGAAAAATTCCAAATACAAGTTGCAAATTTGTTGACTTTCCCAAAGTGAAAGTAAAGAGAATTATATTTGGAACAAAAGAGATTTGTCACATTTATCAAATGTTCTGGTGAATGGAATACATGAGACTATGCTGAAGGTTTCATGTTGGAAAGGCTTTGAGGTTTGGGCAATGATCCCTGTGTATCTGAGTGAGGGCACACAACCCATGGAATAAAGACTAATGAATGAATCAGATTCAAATAACCATGATTGTAAATGTGAGCCAGAGGTAACTGTAGCAATGTTCCCTTCTTTTAATTAGTCTCCCTTTCTTCCACCATTCTATGAAGAACATCCATAGTAAATATTGTATTAGGTTCTGGAAACAACCGACTTATTTGAGCTCATTTCATGGTAGCTCAGACATGGATTCATGTAAGAAGACTGCATGGAAACAACACAAACCATGTCAGGAATTGTTTAATGGCCTTTCTGATATTTTCCCTGTGTTCTAATGAACTGGTTTGGGCAGATTACAAAACTATAATCTGTACCTTGTAGCTTCCAATTAAATTGAACCACTGAATAATCTTGGTTGAGAATAAGAGGAAGAAAGAGTAGAAAATTGAGGTTCCTTTTCCCTGGAATTGGAATGGTTTGACATTGTCCTACATATAAACTTATCCTTCCAGGGAGTTCTACTCAATAATATATGTATTGCCTCTGAGAATCATATTCTCTAATCACATATTTAGTTGTGCTTTGAGTAGAAACAGGTATCAGATGATCTTTGTGTGCATGTTAAAATTAAAATTATCATAGTAAAAATGGTCATCTTGCCAAAAGCAATCTACAGATTCAATGTAATTCCCATCAAAATCCCAAATCAATTCTTCATAGATCTAGAAAGAGTTATTCTCAAATTCATCTCGAATAACAAGAAATCCAGGATAGCAAAAACTATTCTCCACAACAAAAAATCTCCTGGGGGAATCACCATCCCTGACCTCAAGCTCTACTACAGAGCAATAGTGATAAAAACTGTTTGGTATTGGTATGGTGACAGACAGAAAGATCAATAGAATAGAATTGAAGACCCAGATATGAACCCGCACACGTATGGTCACTTGATATTTGACAAAGGAGCTAAAAACATCAACTGGAAAAAAGAAAACATTTTTAACAAATGGTGCTGGATCAACTGGCAGTCAGCATGCAGAAAAATGCAAATCGACCCATTCTTATTTCCTTGTACAAAGCTCAAGTCCAAGTGGATCAAGGACCTACACATAAAACCAGACACACTAAAGCTTATAGAGGAGAAAGTGGGGAAGAATCTTGAACACATGGGCACAGGGGAACAGAACACCAATGGCTTACTCCCTAAGAACAAGAATCGACAAATGGGACCTCATGAAGCTTCAACGCTTTTGTAAGTCAAAGGACACGGTCAGTAGGACAAAAAGGCAACCAACAAATTGGGAAAAGATCTTTACCAATCCTACATCTCATAGAGGGCTAATATCCAAGGTATACAAAGAACTCAAGAAGTTAGGCTCAAGAGAGTCAAATAACCCTATTAAAAAATGGGGTCCAGAGCTAAACAGGGAATTCTCAAGTGAGGAAACTTGAATGGCTCTAAAGCACCTAAAGAAATGTTCAGCATCCTTAGTTATCAGGGAAATGCAAATCAAAACAACACTGAGATTCCTCCTCACACCGGTCAGAATGGCTAAGATCAAAAACACAGGAGACAGCAGTTGTTGGCGAGGATGTGGGGAAAGAGGAACACTTCTCCATTGTTGGTGGGATTGCAAGCTGGTAAAACCACTCTGGAAATCAGTTTGGTGATTCCTCAGAAAATTAGACATAGTACTACCTGAGGACCCAGTTATACCACTCCTGGGTATAGACCCAGAAGATGCTTTTACATGTAATAAGGACACATGCTCCACTATGTTCATAGCTGCCTTATTCATAATATCCAGAAGCTGGAAAGAATCCAGATGTCCTTCAACTGAGGAACGGATACAGAAATTGTGGTATATATACACGATGGAGTACTATTCAGCTATTAAAAACAATGAATTCATGAAATTCTTAGGCAAATGGATAGAACTAGAAAGTGTCATCCTGAGCAAGGTAACCCAATCACAAAAGAACGTACATGGTTTGCACTCACTGATAAGTGGATGTTAGCCCCAAAGCTCAAAATAAACAAGTTACAATTTACAGACCACAGGAAGCTCAAGAAGGTGGAGGACTGAAGTGGGGTTGCTTGGGTTCCTCTGAGAAAGGGAACAATACACTTACAGGAGCAATAATGGAGGCAAAGTGTGGAGCAGGGACTGAAGTAAAGGCCACCTGGAACCTGCCCTACCTGGGGATTCACCCTATAAACAGTCACCAAACCCCAACACTACTATGGACAACAAGAAGCGCATATCAAAAGGAGCATGCCATGGTTTTCTTCAGAGGAGCCCTGCCAGGGCCTTATACACACAGAGGCAGATGCTAGTAGCTAACCATTGGCCTGGGAGTGGGGTCCCCTACGGAGGAGTTGGAGGGCAGTCCGGAGGAGCTGAATGGGTTTACAGCCCCACGGGAAGAACAACGATGTTGACCACCCAGATGCCCCAGGACTCCCAGGGACTAAACTAGCAACCAAGGGGTACACATGGTTCCAGCCAAAAATGTGGCAGAGGAATACCTTGTCGGGTATCAGTGGGAGGAGTGGTCCTTGGTCAGGTGAAGGCTAAATAGATGCCCAAACAAGGGGAAATTGAGGAGGGGAGGAGGTGGGATGGGTCGGGTGGAAGGGAATATACTTGGAGGCAGGGAGTAGGAGGTGGGGTTAGGGGATTTTGGGGAGGGGTTAAACTGGGAAAGGTTTTACCACTTGAAATGTAAATGAAGATTATATTCAATATATATATATATATATATATATATATATATATATATATATATATCAAAACCAAAAAAAAATAAAAAAAAATTAAAATTATCTATCTCAGAATGTAAAACTTGTCACAGGGATCTGATTGAAATATATAGATGACTGACTAATTTAGCACCTTACCAGAAAATGATAAAGATTAATTAAGTTTATCTAATTCTATTGTCCTTTATTTACTGAATGAAAGATTCATGTAGCAAATTCTATAAAAAAAAACTATATCAGATTTGATAACATGGATTTATTGAACCTTACAGAATTTTTAAATGTGGTGTTTAAATTATATTAGTCCCATCTTTTACATATATGTGAACCAATACTCAAATACTATGTACGTTCTCAAGTGTATGCAGTCAGTAGGTACTTGAACTGTCACTTGAGCTAACTTCCTACCATCCATGTGTTTTTAAAAAATTCCCTTATTTACATAATGTAATTTTAATGTTTATTATGTATATAATAGGAAATAAATCAGTAATAAAGTTGTTTTTGAATTACAGGTTAAGATATTCTGTACTAGCAAAGAAAGTGCTACTAAACATATTCAACTTTATTCAAACAATATTATTTCAAGGAAGCAACCTCAGACTTTCTTATGTCAATGACCAATTGTTCATCAATAGGAAGCTTCCAGAACATAATACTGTTAGGTTAAAGTCAAGAGTTTCATACTGCCTTAACTGCTAGATCTTTCTAAACCAAAGGAATGCAAGCCAATTGCAAAATGGCAGCTGCAATTTAGTTGTTTCAATTAGACAAACAGAATTAGACTTCAAGATTTGGCTTTCCCTTAATAATGGAAGTTATTAGTTCATAACTAGAGGCATAGCTGTGAATTTAGAACACAATCAGGGGCATCAGTCAAGCATGACAAGAACAGTTCTGTTCACATATGTTCCATTTCAAAATGGAACATCCATAGCAGCTCACTGGAGCTCAAAATGACAGCCGAGAAGTCATCACTTTAACTGGCTTCAAAAAATCTGTGTGCAGGGAAAAGATTGAAAAACTAGTTTCTTAACATTAACATGTGTTACTTATATTCATGAAAATGTCTGATGATTCTCAAAGTAAACAAATATCTAGATATATATTAAGTATTTAAGAATAAGTAGTCACGCATTTCTGCAATATGAATTTATCTTAAGGTCAATTTTGTACAGAAAAAAAATAAACTAAGCCAGAGATATTAAGAAACTGTGACAAGTCACACATTCATTATGAGTGATGCAGGGGGCAAGAGAGATAACCAGGAAAGTGTTATTATTTTAAAGGTTTAATTTTTATGTTTTGATTATTTGATTTAAAATGTTTTAGTATATGTGTTTTTATGTATATGTATACATATACTGTGTTTATAACATTTCCCCTTTCAATATATCCTCTAGAGAATCCTATGCACCTCACTTTTCAAATTCATGTTAGTCGTGTGTGTGTGTGTGTGTGTGTGTTTCTCCAGGAGAATATGGGTATACACATAGGCTGGAAGGACACCTGGAGTTAGAGTTACAGGCAGTTAGGAGTCAACTTGTGTGGATTATTAGAACTGAACTTTCCTTCTCCATAAAATAGTAAATACTCTTAACTGATGACACATTTCTCCTACAACTCTATTTCTCCAATGACTCTTTTTTTTTTTAATTTAATTTTATTTTATTTTTTTTTAATTTACATTCCAAATCACTTCCCCTTTCCCGTTTCCTCCCTCCCCGAAAGTCCCATAAGCCCCCTTCCCTCCCTCTTTTCTCCGTTCAAACCCCTCTCATTACTCTGTCCTGGCGTTCCCCTACATCCAGTCTTTCCAGGACCAGGGGTCTCTCCTTCCATCTTTTTAGAAATCTATTGATATGCTGATTGTGTCTAGGGTATTCTGAGATTCTGGGTCAATATCCCCTTATCAGTGACTTCATACCATGTGTGATCTTTTGTGATTGGGTTACCTCACTAAGGATGATATTTTCAAGTTCTGACCATTTGCCTAGGAATTTCGTGAATTCATTGTTTTTAATTGCAGAGTAGTATTCCATTGTGTAAATATACCACATCTTCTGAATCCATTCCTCCGTTGAGGGACATCTGGGTTCTTTCCAGCTTCTGGCTATTATAAATAAGGCTGCTATGAATATAGTGGAGCATGTGTCCTTATTGCATGCAGGTAAAGTCTCTGGGTATATGCCCAGGAGTGGTATAGCCGGATCCTCCGGAAGTGTCATGCCCAGTTTTCTGAGGAGCCGCCAGACTGCTTTCCAGAGTGGTTGTACCAGCCTGCAATTGCACCAGCAGTGGAGGAGTGTTCCTCTTTCTCCACATCCTCGCCAACAACTGCTGTCTCCTGTGTTTTTGATCTTAGTCATCCTGACTGGTGTGAGATGGAATCTCAGGGTTGTTTTGATTTGCATTTCCCTAATGACTAAGGATGATGAACATCTCTCTAGGTGCTTCTCAGCCATTAGATATTCTTCAGGTGAGAACTCTTTGTGTAGCTCTGTACCCCATTTTTTAATAGGGTTACTTGCCTCTCTGGAGTTTAACTTCTTGAGTTCTTTGTATATCTTGGATATTAGCCCTCTGTCGGATGTAAGGTTGGTAAAGATCATTTCCCAGTTAGTTGGTTGCCGCTTTGTCTTTTTGACGGTGTCTTTTGCCTTGCAAAAACTTTGTAATTTAATGAGGTCCCATTTGTCTATTCTTGATCTTAGAGTATAAGCTATTGGAGTTCTGTTCAGGAAATTCTCCCCTGTGCCCATATGCTCAAGGTTCTTCCCTAGTTTCCCTTCTATTAGTTTCAGTGTGTCTGGTTTTATGTGGAGATCTTTGATCCACTTAGAATTGAGCTTAGTGCAAGGAGATAAGGATGGGTCAATTTGCATTCTTCTGCATGTTGACCTCCAGCTGAGCCAGCACCATTTGTTGAAAAGGCTATCTTTTTTCCACTGGATGGTTTTAGCTCCTTTGTCAAAGATCAAGTGACCATAGGAGTGTGGATTCATTTCTGGGTCTTCAATACTGTTCCATTGATCTACATGTCTGTTACTGTACCAATACCATGCAGTTTTTAACACTATTGCTCTGTAGTACAGCTTGAGGTCCGGGATACTGATTCCCCCAGAGGTTCTTTTACTCTTGAGAATAGTTTTAGCTATTCTGGGTTTTCTGTTATTCCAGATGAATTTTTGAATTGCTCTTTCTAACTCTATGAAGAATTGAGTTGGGATTTTGATGGGGATTGCATTGAATCTGTGTATTACTTTTGGTAAGATGCTCATTTTTACTATATTAATCCTGCCAATCCATGAGCATGGCAGATTTTTCCATCTTCTGAGGTCTTCTTCAATTTCTTTCTTCAGAGACTTGAAGTTCTTGTCATACAGATCTTTCACTTGTTTGGTTAGCGTCACGCCAAGATACTTAATATGGTTTGTGGCTATCGTAAAGGGTATTATTTCTCTTACTTCTTTCTCAGCCTGCTTATCCTTTGAGTATAGGAAGGCTTCTGACTTGCTTGAGTTGATTTTATATCCAGCCACTTTGCTGAAGTCGTTTATCAGCTGTAGGAGTTCTCTGGTGGAGTTCTTTGGGTCGCTTATATATACTATCATATCGTCTGCAAATAGTGATAGTTTGACTTCTTCCTTTCCAATTTGTATCCCTTTGACCTCTTTTTCTTGTCTAATTGCTCTCGCTAGAACTTCAAGTAATATATTGAAAAGATATGGAGAGAGAGGGCAGCCTTGTCTAGTCCCTGATTTTAGTGGGATTGCTTCAAGTTTCTCTCCGTTTAGATTGATGCTGGCTACTGGTTTGCTGTAAATTGCTTTTACTATGTTTAGATATGGGCCTTGAATTCCTGATCTTTCCAAGACCTTTAGCATGAAAGGATGCTGAATTTTGTCAAATGCTTTCTCAGCATCTAATGAGATGACCATGTGGTTTTTTTCTTTGAGATTATTTATGTAGTGGATTACATTGATGGATTTCCTTATATTGAACCATCCCTGCATCCCTGGGATGAAGCCTACTTGATCGTGGTGAATGATCGTTTTGATGTGTTCTTGGATTCGGTTGGCAAGAATTTTATTGAGTATTTTTGCATCGATATTCATAAGAGAGATTGGCCTGAGATTCTCTTTCTTTGTCGGATCTTTGTGTGCTTTTGGTATTAGTGTAATTGTGGCTTCATAGAACGAGTTGGGTAGTGTTCCTTCTGTTTCTATTTTGTGGAACAGTTTGAAGAGTATTGGTGTTAGGTCTTCTTTGAAGGTCTGATAGAATTCTGCACTAAAACCATCTGGACCTGTGCTTTTTTTGGTTGGAAGACTTCCAATGACAACTTCTATTTCTTCAGGGGTTATAGGACGGTTTAGATGGTCTATTTGATCCTGATTTAATTTTGGTACTTGGTATCTGTCAAGGAAATTGTCCATTTCCTCAAGATTTTCTAGTTGTGTTGAATACAGGTTTTTGTAGTAGGATCTGATGATTTTTTGAATTTCCTCAGTTTCTGTTGTTATCTCTCCCTTTTCGTTTCTGATTTTATTAATTTGGATACTATCTCTGTGCCCTCTGGTTAGTCTGGCTAAGGGCTTATCTATCTTGTTGATTTTCTCAAAGAACCAACTCCTCGTTTTGTTGATTCTTTGTATGGTTTTCTTTGTTTCTACTTGATTGATTTCAGCCCTGAGTTTGATGATTTCCTGCCTTCTACTCCTCTTTGGTGTATTTGCTTCTTTTTGTTCCAGGGCTTTCAGGTGTGCCATTAAGCTGTTAGTGTATGCTGTCTCCCGTTTCTTTTTGGCGGCACTCAGGGCTATGAATTTTCCTCTTAGCACTGCTTTCATTGTGTCCCATAAGTTAGGGTATGTTGTGCCTTCATTTTCATTAACTTTCAAAAAGTCTTTGATTTCTTTCTTTATTTCCACCTTGACCAAGTTATCATTGAGTAGAGCATTGTTCAGCCTCCATGTGTACGTGGGTTTTCTTTTGTTTTTGTTGCCATTGAAGACCACCCTTATTCCATAGTGATCTGATAGGAGGCATGGGATTATTTCTATCTTCTTGTATCTGTTGAGGTCTGATTTGTGACCAATTATATGGTCAATTTTGGAGAAGGTACCATGAGGAGCTGAGAAGGTGTATTCTTTAGCTCTAGGATGAAATGTTCTATATATATCAGTTAGTTCCATTTGGTCCAAGGCTTCAATTAGATTCACTGTGTCCCTGTTTAGTTTCTGCTTTCCTGAACGATCCATTTCAGAGAGCGGGGTGTTGAAGTCACCCACTATTATTGTGTGCGGTGCGATGTGTGCTTTGAGTTTTAGTAAAGTTTCTTTTACGAATGAGGGTGCCCTTGCATTTGGAGCATAGATATTCAGGATTGAGAGTTCTTGATGGTGGATTTTTCCCTTGATCAGTATGTAGTGTCCTTCTGTGTCTTTTTTGATGACTTTGGGTTGAAAATCAATTTTATCCGATATTAGGATGGCTACTCCACCTCGTTTCTTGGGGCCATTTGCTTGTAAAATTGTTTTCCAGCCTTTTACTCTGAGGTAGTGTTTGTCTTTGACACTGAGGTGCGTTTCCTGCATGCAGCAAAATGCTGGGTCCTGTTTACGTATCCAGTCTGCTAGTCTATGTCTTTTAATTGGGGAATTGAGACCATTGATATTAAGAGAGATTAAGGCATAGTGATTATTGCCATCTGCCATTGTTGACGCTATCTTTATGTTTGAGTGGTTATCTACTTTTGGGTTTGATTCAAGGTTATTATCTCATTTTTTCCAGGGTGTTGTTTCTCTCCCTGTATTGGAGGTTTCCACCTATTATCCGTTGCAGGGCTGGATTTGTGGAAAGATATTGTGAAAATTTGGTTTTATCATGGAATATCTTGGTCTCTCCATCTATGGTGATTGAGAGTTTTGCTGGGTATAGTAGTCTAGGCTGGCATTTGTGCTGTCTTAGTGTCTGCATGAGATCTGCCCAGGATCTTCTGGCTTTCATAGTCTCTGGTGAGAAGTCTGATGTGATTCGGATAGGTCTTCCTTTGTATGTTACTTGGCCCTTTTCTCTTACTGCATTTAGTATTCTTTCTTTGTTTAGAACATTCGGTGTTTTGATTATTATGTGACGGGAGGTATTTCTGTTCTGGTCCAGTCTGTTTGGAGTTCTGTAGGCTTCTTGTACGTTCATCGGCATCTCTCTCTTTAAGTTAGGGAAGTTTTCCTCCATAATTTTGTTGAAGATGTTTACTGGCCCTTTAAGTTGCAAATCTTCACTCTCATCTATACCTATAATCCTTAGGTTTGGTCTTCTCATTGTGTCCTGGATTTCCTGGATGTTTTGGGTTACGCGTTTTTTGCATTTTGCATTTTCTTTGACTGTTGAGTCGATGCTTTCTATGGAATCTTCAGCACCTGAGATTCTTTCTTCCATCTCTTGTATTCTATTGTTGATGTTTGCATCTATGACTCCTGATTTCTTCCCAAGGTTTTCTATCTCCAAAGTTGTCTCCCTTTGTGATTTCTTAGTTGTTTCTACTTCCTTTTTTAGTTCCTGGATGGATTTGCTGAGATCCTTCACTTGTTTGTTTGTATTTTCCTGTATTTCTTTAAGGTATTTTTGCATTACCTCTTTCAGGATTTCTTCCTGATGACGCACGTTCTCCTGCATTTCTCTGAGCGATTTTTGTGTTTCCTCCTCATGGGATTCCATCTGTTGATCCATCGTCTCCTGCATTTCTTTAAGCAGTTCTCGTGTTTCCTTTGTAAGGGCATCTAACCGTTGATTCATTTCTTTAAGCAATTTTTGTGTTGCCTCCTTATGGGCATCCGTCTGTTGACCCATATTCTTCTGCATTTCTTTATGCAAATTTCGTGATTCCTTTGTGAGTGCATCTACCCGTTGATTCATCTCGTTAAGCGATTTTTGTGTTGTCTCCTTGTGCGCCTCCATCTTTTGATCCATGTTCTCCCGCATTTCTCTAAGCGATTTTTGTGTTTCCTTTGTAAGGGCTTCTAACCGTTGATTCATGGTCTCCTGTAACTCTTTATGAGATTTATTTGTGTCCTTCTTGTGATCCTCTAATAGCATCATGAGAAGTGATTTTAAATCCAGATCTTGTCTTTCGGGTGTGGTGGGGTATCCAGGACTTGCTGCTGTTGGAGAGTTGGGTTCGGATGGTCCCACATTACTTTGATTACTGTTAGTAACATTCCTACGTTTGCCTTTTGCCATCTGGATACCTCTGGTGTTAGTTGGTCCTGCTGCCACTGGCTGTTGGTTGGACCTCCTGTGAGCCTGCAAAGCTATTTCTGCCCCCCTGGATTACCAGGATTCCCCTGGCACCGATTTCTGGGGCCTGCCTGCTCCTGAGTGACTTTGGAGCCCTAATGTGCTTTGCCCCAAGTGATCTTATATTGGGGAGGCCTTGCACATCTAAAGGCTCAGCCTAGTGGATTCCTGGAGCAGAGGTCGCCAAAGGGAGGCTGGCAGGCTCCTGCCCTATGCAGGGGTGTGTGATCTCTCCTGTGGGGGGGAGGGGGCGTCCCTCTGCCAGGCAGAAGTCCCACAGCAGATCTGGCGCGCTGGTCACTGCAGATCAGCCCAGCACCTGGGAGCAGGTTACACACAAGCTGCCTGAACCCGAAGCGATATTATGCCTGTCTGTCTCTGAGCCTGGCGGTCCCAACTACCTGGTCACTGGAGCAAAGATGGCGGAGGGCACTCTCCGTGGCGCTGCTCACCCTGTGGTCACGATGGCCCGCCGATCTGGCACCCAGACGACCACAGCGCCAACCCGCCCTCGGGCACAGACGGAAGCCCCAACAGGCCGTGTCCCAAGTGATGTTATATTGGGGGGAGAGCCTGGGTACCGGTCTCTCCAGCGCAGTCCGCGGGAACAGAGGTCGCGGAAGGGAAGCTGGCAGGCTCCCTCCCTGCGCGGGGTCCCTCCACCAGGCAGAAGGTCCCACCGCGGAACTGGCGCGCTGGTTACTGCAGATCAGCCCAGCACCTGGGAGCAGGTTACACACAAGCTGCCTGAAATCGAAGCGATATTATGCCTGTCTGTCTCTGAGCCTGGCGGTCCCAACTACCTGGTCACTGGAGCAAAGATGGCGGAGGGCACTCTCGGTGGCGCCGCTCACCCTGTGGTCACGATGGCCCGCCGATCTGGCACCCAGACGACCACAGCGCCAACCTGCCCTCGGGCACAGACGGAAGCCCCAACAGGCCGTGTCCCAAGTGATGTTATATTGGGGGGAGAGCCTGGGTACCGGTCTCTCCAGCGCAGTCCGCGGGAACAGAGGTCGCGGAAGGGAAGCTGGCAGGCTCCCTCCCTGCGCGGGGTCCCTAACACCGACTCTTTTTTAAAAAAGAATTCTTATATGCTTTTATTTTTTGAGTGAATTAATTCTTTCATTATAATGACCAGATTTTAACAGTACAGTATAGATTTTTTTTTTAAAAAAAGAAACTGTGGCATGTAATGTAATAATACATATAAAAAAAAAGAAAAGGAAAAAAAGAAATTAATAGTCCCCAAAGTAAGTGTCATACTTGGCTTATGTAAGTGGTAGATGAGATTCCAATCCATTTGAAGACATAAATAAAAGTTGAAACATGAAAGAGTGACCCAGAGACCTTTTTATTGACAATCAATAGAAATGAAGGTAATTCTATGCCTTAATATTTTGTAGCAGTCATGAAAGGCTGTCATAGTATTTGAAGAAAATAAACAGCATCAAATTTAACTCAATTCTGCAGAAGCCATTCCCCTCGCATCCATGAATAAGCTTAGAATCTATTTAGGCTCCAGATTTCCAGTCATAATCTTGAGATGAGGACAATACTTGCCAGGTTGTTAAAATTTTGTAAATATCTATGCATTATTATCAGAATTACTATATTTATTTAATTAAAATACCCATGAAAAGCCACCTGTTTAAACACCTATATTAAAATGTTTTATGTCCAAAATAAAAAATTAGTTTAGTTCCTATTTGATCCGGGTTAGGCACTTTTTACATACACCTTTGAATCAATGATATAAGTCCAGAACCAATGGCTTTAGATTATTAGAAAAATGGACCCAGGAACCAAACTCTTTGAATGGCATTTGCTTTTATCTTGGGATATTTTACTAGATATGTATGTGACTTATTTTTGTCTTCTTTTCTCAGGTTAAACAGCATCGTCTAACTGAGATGTTAATGAGCATCTCTTTGATGTTCAACTTTGTCTTTTTCCAGCATCAGTATTTTTCTTTTTAAAAAGGAAAATTCTGATTTATTTAATGGCAAATGGCACTAAGAAACCACAGGTGTGACATGATTCATGCACATAGCTGTAAGAGTCTTCACTTCTGCTCCAGCTGTGATCCCCAATGATATCTCTTGCAGGCTAGACTCCAGTGACCAACCCCCACACTCCACCATGCTGCCTTGTATCACAAGAATTCCTTCTCACTATTATTAAGGCTCAGTCAGTTGTTGAGGATGGAAATGTGCAGGTTTTAGCATAAGGATTAGGAATCTCTATGCCATATACAGAAAAAAACAAATCTTACAGTTCAACAGTGATTCATAGTTTGAACTTTTAGTTAAATATCACAGAATAAAAAGTGCAGAACTTCATGATCACTCTCGTGTGTGTGTGTGTGTGTGTGTGTGTGTGTGTGTGTGTGTGCGTGCGTGTATGTGTGTGTGTGTGTGTGTGTGTGTGTGTGTGTGTGTGGTTTATTGAAGCTTCCTGGCATTTGCACACTAGCGGGTTTTCTGTGAAAGGAGAGCTGGGAAGTGAAACGACGGGGGTCAAGAGAAAGAGAACACACAGAGACATTAGTGCATGGCTGTACAAAATCTCTCTTTTCTTGGGGGATAAGAGCGGTAATATATGCTCTGTGGTCAGTAACCCTCCCTCCCAGGGTTGCAGAGTCTTCTCAGTGCTTCTCAGCAGGGCCTCAGATGTTCACCCCATAGGGTCTGTTGCTCTGTGGGAGGCTGAGGTGTGACAAAAGGCTTGCTCCTGGAACTCTGCCAGCTCTGCCAGGTTGGGGGGAGGTGTGGCGGGAATTCCTCCACTCAGAATGGAGTGGGGGAAGAATGCAGGCAGCTGAATAATGGCTGTCAGGCTATACAGCACTTCAATATGACTCTCTACAGTTTATGATTTATGATTGGTTTGAGATTGCATTTATCAGAGCACTGAATGTCAAAAGAGAACTTCTTTTATTTTTTATTAATTATTTTATTTATTTACTTTTCAAATGTTGTCTCCCTCCCTGGTCTCCCCTCTGCAACCCTGCCCCACTAGCCTCTAAGAGCATGCTCATCCACCCACCCACTGTCAGATCCCCCTTTTCTGAGGCAACAAGTCTCCACAGGACCAAGGGCCTCCTCTCCCATTGATACCAGATAAGGTAATCCTCTGCTCCAAATGTAGCAGGAGCCATTGACCCACATTTGTGTATTCTTTGTTTGGTGGTTTAGTACCTGAGAGGTCTATGGGGCAAGATTAGTTAATACTCTTTTTTTTTTTCAATTATGAGGCTGCAATCCCTTTCAGCTCCTTCAGTCTTTCCCCTAACTCTTTCCTTGGCGTTCCCAAGCTCAGTACAATGGTTGGCTGTGAGTATCTGCATCTGTCTTAGTCAGGGGCTGGGAGAGACTCAGAGGATAGGCTCCTGTCTCAAGCACCTCTTGGCATCAGCAATAGTGTTGGGGTTTGGTGTCTGCTGATAGGATGTATCCCAAGGTGGGATGGTCTCTGGATGGCACTTCCTTAAGTTTCTGCTCATGTTTTTGTCTCTGCGTTTCCATGTATATCTTTCGGCATCTGGATTACCTCACTCGGGGTGATATTTTCTAGTTCCATCCATTTGCCTACAAAATTCGTGAAGTCATAATTTTTAATAGCTGAGTAGTATTCCATTGTGTGAACGTACCATATTTTCTGTATCCATTCTTCATTGAGGGAAACCTGGGTTGTTTCCAGCTTCTGGCTATTATAATTAAGGCTGCTATGAACATAGTGAAGCACGTGTTCTTGTTATGTTTTGGAGCGTCTTTTGGGTTTTTGCCCAGTTTTGGTATAGCTGTGTCTTAAGTTAGAACTATTTGCATTTTCCTGATTGATTCCAGAGTTGCTGTACTAAATTGCAATCCTGGGAGGCAGAGGCAGGCGGATTTCTGAGTTCGAGGCCAGCCTGGTCTACAGAGTGAGTTCCAGGACAGCCAGGGCTACACAGAGAAACCCTGTCTCGAAAAACAAACAAGTAAATAAACCGAATTGCAATCGTACCAGCAATGGAGGAGGGTTCCCTTCTCCACGCCCTTTGTTGTCACCTGAGTTTTTAACTTAGGCCTTCTGATTGGTGTCTCGGGGTCATTTTGTTCTGCATTTTCCTCTTGACTAAGGATGTTCAACATTTCTTTAGGAGCTGCTCGACTATTTGAGATTCCTAAGTTGAGATCTATACAGGACAACTTCTGCGAGTTAGTTCTTCCACATTTTTGAGGCTAGGTGGGTTACATACTGCAAACTAGCAGGTCTATGAGTGTCTGAGTAATCCTGTTTCCATCTCTAATCTCACAGTAGAAGTACTGGAATGAAACTGTGTACCACAGCATTGGGACTTTTGATTTGGTCCCAGGGATTGAATTCAAGTCATCAAGATATCTCAACCTGCAGTATTTTTGCTGTTATTTTTTTTTTCCCCCTGAGGTAGATGTCTTGCTTGTGCCAAACCACAGATCTTTTTAAAAAAGTACAATCTGATGTATTTTCAAGAATGTATTCATTCACTTAGCCACACCCTTATTGATATAAAGACTATTTTAATCTCCTCAAGATGTTTCTTTTTATAGAGAGGTCAACCAATTGAAGATGAGGTCACTCTGAAAAAGATGTTTCTCACAGGAGACTTTTATTTGTTTTATAACTAAAGATAAATTGAATTGTACAGTGTATTCACATCTAGATTTGTATTCTGTCATTCAGGGCATGTTTAACAGATATATCTTTTAGCATACAATTCCAAAGGTTGCATTATTCATAGAATATGTGCAAAAAGAAGTAGCAGAAGGTGGTGTTCTCTATCTTCTGAGAAGTATAATACTAAGGCACTTCATGAAGCAGACACTGCCACTCCAGCCAATTTGTCTTCTCTCACCAGATCTGTAGCAGTCTTTCATACTGAAGAGCCAGGGCTTATGGTGTTTTATCTCTTCTATATTTAGTATCTACATTTGTTAATCTGGTTCCTTACTATTTGTCTTTCAGTGATAATCTTTGTATTCGGAGGGTGTCCTTTAACCAGGTGATTAAAACAACTTCACTAAGATTAATAACATAGAAGAAATGAAGTAGAATGTAATAATATAATGGGATTATACCTAACATTTTACCAAGTAAGCATGTTAAATAGTGGTGTAAGTTTAGAGATACAATAGTATTGCTATTAACTCTTCAAGGATAGAATTAAACACCATGAAAATGAGTTACTTTTGTACTTCCACTTTACAAGAGGAAGCAGAATTACTAAAATAACATGGGTAACATGTTCTTTTAATTAAAAGAAGAACATGATAATATGGTTTAGGATGCTTAAAATTAATGAATAATTTTCAAATGAACAATATTTGAGAAACTTAAATAACTGATTGAAATTGGTATATAATGTCCTGGAGTTGGTATTATATCCAGTGCTACTTAGATTCATAAATGATATATTTTAAAAATATATTATTCTTCAATGTTATCAAGCTCTGAATCTGTAGCTCTTTATCCTGTTAGAAATCACAAGACATTAGAAGAACAAAGACACTTTGTAACATTAATGATACAAAATCTTAGTATTTTGTTTTTCAAATTGGATAATTTTGCTATATAAAGAAACACAAATTTAGTTTAAAAAGAATTTGCTCTATGGGCTGGAGAAATGGCTTAGCAGTTATGAGCTCTCCCAGAATTTACATGGCAACCATTTGTAACTTCAGTTGCAATGAATCACATGTTCTCCTCTGGGCTCTACAGACACTAAGCACACATGTGCTATACAGGCAAAGGAGCAGGTAAAACACACATACACATATGAAATAAAATAAAAGACATCTTAAAACATGTTGAAACTACTAATTTTAATTCTTACTCTGAAGATAACAAAGTTCTCTTTGGTAGCTAAGAAGTATGTAGTTTTCATTTTCACTCTCCAAGCACATTGTCCCCAGACTTAATTTATTAGTTGATTGGCATTTCCTAGAAAACTCCATTTCAGAAAATTTAATAATAGTGTGCAATCTCTGAATATTCCTGTCTTTAGGCAAAAATTATTTCAGTATTTACAAATTTTATATTGTCTACCTTCTATTCCTATATTTATTTACTTATTTATTCATTTATTATTTAATTGAGACAAAATCCAACTGCATAGCACTGGCTTGCTTAGAATTTTTCATATAAAATAAACTGGCCTATAAGTTTATTTCTACACTTTATATACCAATACTTTTCTATATAACAATAGCATCAAATTATAATTATGCCTTAGGTAATGATACTTTTAACATGTTAATGTTAAAATGTATATTGGCAATATATATATATATATATATATATATATATATATATATATATATATGTTGTATATAATTACTTCTAAATAATTGATTATCCAAAATTTGGAATAGTGATACTAAAATGTCATTTTTTTTATTCATAATATGTCTGAAAGTGTTAGCTCAATTCCACAGAAATAGAAGACACTTCAGTAGGAATATAAATCTTCCACATGAGAGAGCACAATTTTAAATTGGTTCCCATTTTTTTCTATAGGATGTTGTCCATCAATTCTCATACTGGTGAAGGTACCATAACTCATGGCAGGGTGTCTGGTACTTTGAAACCTTTCTCTAAATGCAAGTTTAGACAATTCTGATTTAGGACCAATTTTGGAGTAGTTTAGAATTTGTGGGCCATTTGGTTTCATGAAAAACAGTCAGCCGATATTCCCACCATGTTGACACCTATATTGGCAGTGTCATACATATGCAAAAGCTCCTCCACATTAAGACATTGTAATACAAGTTTATTCATGCAAATGACATTTGAATACTACAACATCTTATATATCAAAAAATAACATCATTTTCTCTAAATGTTTAACCATTTAATACTTGACCTAGCTTGAGTGTCTTAAGCAGTCTGATAGTCACTACTCTAAAATCCCCATATCTCAGTTTTCACTTACAAGACAAATTTAGCTTCTTCTGTTAAATTTAATGTTCTTCCCCTTATCATTTCTTTTGTAGTTTCCTTATTTGTTAACTACTAGACTTTATTGGCTTGAAAAACCTTTTTCATGGCCCATAGAAAACTGAGGTGATTCTGAACCTCAGACTGAGTTATTAGTCATATTAATGAGAAAAACTCTAAGCTCTACAGCATTCAACTTACGGTAGTAGCTGGGGACAGGACTGCACAGGTGGGAGAGGAACTTATTTTGGAGAGTTAGTGAATTGGCATTTAGGAGATGGAGTTATCCAGGGAGTTGAGAAGAATCTAGGAAAATAATACATGCTTTTTTAAGTTTTTGCCAGATGATTACCTGTTCAGAATGGTTCATGTTACTAAATTTCTACTTGCCCATATGAATATAGAATTAACATCTTAAGTTAACTAAGTTTGTATAATCTTTTCTATTTCATGAGATAAGCAGATCACAGCATCATATAATTATAAAATATGCTAGATGATGGAAATCTAATGCATAGATTCATGTATTGAGAGCACATGAAGAGTATCAAGAGATTTATAAATAGAAAAATACATTATTTATTATATTCATTACTTTTATTTGTGTGAATATTCAATGCGTGCATGTCACATATGCCACTGAGCACCTGTGGAGGTCAGAGGGAAACTTTAAGACTTTGTTCTCACCTTCTACTAAGGGTCTGAGGGTCACACTCACATTAGAAGGCTATCCTGGCACTTTTATCCATGAAGACATTTCATCCACCCCCAAACAATGAATTCAATGGATCAGAAATCAGCATATACTTTCCTTTATGCTACGGAGCATTTCCATTAGATTAATGGATCTGCAATCTGGTCAGGGGAAATATTTGCAGTTAAGAATTCTGTGAACTTGGGAAGAACCTGTATATTAGCCTGAACATCTTCAGAAAAAAAAAGTCTATAATCAGATGATTCTGTGGCTAAGTTTTTTTTTTCATGTAGACACCAGAGAATGAATCTCATTCTTCTCAAGCTCTGCTACAAATGTTGTTATTAATTCCATATGATCACAGAGGTACTATTCTATTAGAGATCTTACATGTTCAGTCACATTCACTCTGTCCAACATTGCTGTCATTTTGATAATGAACTCCTCACTGGTTCCTCTTATATGTATGGTGTCCTGAGCCTTGATATCTAAGACAAGTTCCCTATCAAATTCCTCTAATATTTTCCATTGGGCTTAATAAGGTTTTTATTTTCAAATTTAGTTGTCTTTTAAAAACTCATACTATTCAAAGGAAACCTAGAAATCAATGAATCTTGAATTTTCTAATTAAGAAAAGCACAGGACATGAAATCTTTCAAATACTATATTCTTTGTGATTGAGTGATAAAATTACTTTCTTTTTCACTAAAAAATACTCTGGCATAATTTTTGTTTATTTTATATAAAAACTTTTCTATTTTACTTCATTGCATTCTTAGGATGGGTTTGTAGATAAATGAATTTATTTCCTAATGATATTAATGCTTAATTGAACTGTTCACTACTTTAACTGCTTCGGGCCAGATATACTGTTAAATGGCATGCAGAATTCTCTCCCTTGTACAAAGAATACTTGGATAGCTCTATTTCAAAGTCAAAAGTATAGAACATCCAGATAAATTTGAAGTTGAGGTAAAAAACATTTTCCCAATATTGCTATCAGCATCCTCACCTTCACTCCAACTAAACTGTTTGTAATAAAGGTAAAATTAATCCTCATGTTCCTAGCTAGATGTCCTTAAGCTAATATAAGTGTTCTTTTTAAAGACCCTTATTATTACTATCAAAATCAAGAAATATATAAACACTATAAATTTATTACTGTAAATTTATCTGTACTTGTCTCTTTTAATGTTATTTAACATTGAATTCTTGCAATAGAATTTTGTATCCATCTTATTTATTAATGTGTTTTGTAGTCCTAGAGCCTGGTATGTGTCTGCTGGATTGGAAATTGCTTATTCCTACTGAATAAAACATAACTTCTCAGTGTCTCCTATGCAGAAAAGTAATTCAATCTAAGCAAGCTATGTTTTGAACACAATGGGCCATAACTCAAAGGTATATTAATTTTGGTCTGAAATATTTTATAGTTTTAGCTCTATTTATGTCAATCCTCTCTTCTCTATTCAGTCTTTAAGCATGCATTGTATAAACATTTCAGTTACTTATATAAGTTATAGGAGTAAATCAATGTCACTTTAGCTGCCTCTAAAAATGAATTCACAGATTTCTTTACTACTCATTGGCCCACTGTTAGATGAGCTGACACCAAAATATAAGATGCAGAGTTTGTATACCTGTGGCACCTATAATTAATCTTTCTGGAAGTGAGTAAACTGTTCAGCTCAGCTTCACAGATACCTACTTTGTTGAATTCTTTCACATAGAATTTTAGAGTGAGTAAGATAGTTTTCCTTGTGAGGCATGTGTAAATACTAAATTAACTCACTTCTTAGAAAAAGTCTAGTGTTTTCCTTTTGAAGTAGTAAAGGAGACCAGTATCACTTTTTCCCAAATATAGAGCAAATATTAATTTTTTAAGAACCAAACACAATTTTGTAAGTACATATGGATGCTTAGCGAGTAACAATACGTGTTGCCAATAAATATAATATAATTCACAAATATTAATTACTATGGGCATGTTTAGAAAAATAACATCATTTTGGCCAATAATAGTAGCTGTTAAAATAATTTACATATTAAATATATGGTATTTGAAGTAGAATGTGTATCAAAATCATTTATGAGGGAGTTGGGAACTATTACTTATTACACTTCTAGCTAGGAAAGGAGTATTTCTTGAGTCACTAAAATTTCCACTTTTCATTCTGTTGACACACAAGTTGGGATCTTCTGATTGAGTAGGGCTAATATTCAGCCAAGCAGAAAAATTGCTGGATTTGACAAAATTACAGATAAAATAAAATCTCTTTCCTGGGAATCTGCTTAGCCCTCTTCACTCCTGTGATTAGCTTTATTCAGTATTTGCAAAAATGAAGGTCCTAAGGACATTTATGTGTTTTATCTGAATAAAAAAACATCCTATACCATACACTATACTAATTATTTCTCTCTTCTTTTAGTAAAGTTAAAAAAAAACATTATTCACATACAAATAATAAAATTTTGCATTAAATGTAACAAATTAGTATTTTTTTACTTTTAAGTGCCAAAATCTTAAAACACATCCATGACATTTTTGAGATCCATATCAGGCAACAAATGAAAGGTTTGTTAATCAGTCTATTTCAAGCTCACTAATGAAGAGGTGGGGACTCTGCAGCATTCTCCATGGTTTATTTCCAGCATCTTCTTACATAAAAGCACAGGAAAATTGAACAAAGCTCAAAAGTCTCATGGCAGTGAAAATTGAGAAGGGCAGAAAACATAGCACCAAAACCAGCAGTAGCTAAGAAACCATTATAACTGAACTCAGAGACACTTAACAATGGTTTGAAAATTATGAAATAAACCTGAAAATATCTGTTAATTTCTTTTTTGTTCATTGAAATCCATGCTTCCTATCCATAACTCAATTTATTTTTTAATCATTCCTTTGTACATTTTGGTAGTACCCCCAAGCGATATGGATTCTATCTCCTAAGTACTGCATTTGTGATAAACACCATAACTTTTGTCATATATGTCAGCTTTAGCAGTCCAGCTTAGTTCTAGATTGAGAATTTCAAAAAATCCAGGAACATTACTTATATACAAGATGTACCAAATAATTTTATCATGAGAAAGACAATAATGGGTTTTAAAAATCATATAAAGTTATCCCATAAAGCAATACCAATACTGCCCTCAACCTACTTGTAAAATGTGAAACTAGTCATTAATAATCATACTTCAATCTTTAGAATTTATGCATTGTAATTATAGGATGTACATTTATGTCTAAGTTAGAACCTCAAATAATAACTATAATAAGGCACACTTAATAGCATGACTTAATAGTTATTAGTGTTTATGACAAGCACTGCACTGGAATTTGCAGCTGTCATATTGTTGTGTCCTCTATTTAACTGTGTATAGGTTGATTGCCATTTCCACTTTATCAGTTAGAACACAAACTGACACATCTAAATGACACAGCTAATTTCACATCTCTATTAGTCACGCTCTGAGAATATTTGATTTGTACTATTGTGGAAATCTTTAGAATAAGATAATGGTGTATTATGGAAAGACTGGGAAATAATTTTGAGGTATGTTACAAAGCTGGCTAAACTGTATGATGTATTATCTTTGTATTTTAATTGATATAAATTCATTCTACACAGGGAGTGTTGACTAAAGGTATTTCTTTTAAGTCTGTGATGTATTTGATGATGTCTATATCCTGTGACATCTTTTCAGTCCTGTTCCAATAGTTTCCTTCCTCTCTCGGTCTTCCTTTATTTTCACAATATATATGCCTATATTCAGTCTAGGATCACATTTGTCTGTGTCTGGTTTATATCTGCTAACATAATGACCTTTAATTACAATCATTTTTTTCAGCAAATAGATAATTTCATCATCTTTATGGTCGAATAAAACTACATTGTATACATACACCACATTTTCTTTATTCGTTTATCTGTTGATGGACTCCTAGATTGATTTAATATCTTGGCTACTGTGAATATTGCTGCAATAAATATTGATATGAAAGCGTCTCTGTAGAATCCAGTATAAGGGTCAATTTGGTATATAACCAGGACTTGTTTTCTTGAGAACCTCTATGCTGATTCCCATGTATCTTGAGTATTTGCATTTCAAAAAGCCTTATGTGTAAAAGATGACATTTTATTGCACCGTCCTATCACTCGTGATTGTTTATTTTTTACAAATAGGAAATATGATTTAAATGAGAATCAAAATGAAGTTTTTTTTTTATTTTTCTGATGTTTTTGAAGTTTGAAGATTTTGAATATTTCCTATATTTATTCGCTGTCTATTGAGAACTCTTTTGGCTATGGTACCCTGATGTGCAGAAGAAGAGTTAGGGCAAGTACTAGAGGAGCTCAAAGTGTTTGCAACCCCATAGGAAGAACAACAATATCAACAAACCAGAGAGCCCAGAGTTCCCAAGGACTAAACCATCAACCAAAATGTACACATGGATGGACCCATGGCTCCAGCCGCCTATGTAGCAGAGGATGGCCTTATCTGGCATCACTGGGAGGGAAGGCCCTTGGTCCTACGAAGACCTGATGTCCCAGTGTAGAGGAATGCTAGGGCAGTGAGGTGGGTGTGAGTGCATGGGTGTGGGGAGAGGAATGGGATGGGGGTTGAGGAGGGGAAACCGGGAAAGGGGATTACAGTTGAAATGAGAATATCCAATAAAAAATAAAAATGAAATTTTAATACAGATATAAGCAAAAGAGAAAAGCAAATTTAACTTAAGATAAAAGAAACAGATAAATAGTTGTAAATATGCAGAAAAGTAACAGTGGTTTAAGAGTAAAATTGTCTTTTGAGAGAAAAACACTAAAATTTTTTAACTTACACTGAGAAGAAAAAAAAGCAGAAGAGTAAAATCATAATCATATGAAAATAATGTGTGGCCATCCTAAAAGATGCAAAATTTGGTAAATTTCAGGTCATATATATCATAAAAATATCTTCGCCAAACAGTAGTAACTCTGAGCACCACAAAAGAAATTATTATGAAAAATATACAATTCAGAATATACTAATTCCTCAAAGATAGAGTGTATCTTCTTATACTTAGAAATAAGTAAGAATGCCTGTTCTTGCTACTCTTTTTAAAGTTTGAATAAAATTTCATAAAAGTAAAATGAGGAGCTCAAGGAAATTTATCTATTTATCTATCTCTATCTATCTATCTATCTATCTATCTATCTATCTATCCATCTATCTATCCATCTATCTATAGGTATCTTGAAGTATTAATTGAAAATAAAATAAGAAGGTACGCTGATGAACTCATCTTATAAAGCCTTCATAGCAATAGAACTGATATATACATAAATATATATATAATATGTATGCATATTTGTGTATATAGAAGAAGATAGCATGTTATTTGGATATGTTTTATTATTTAAAGGTCAGTATTACTTTCCACAGCAAAAATGTCAATCCTGGTAAGTGGAAATCTAAGAAGTAAATTTTCATTCTATAAGCTCTCCATTCCATGGTGTTTTGTAAAGGCAGCACACGCAGTATAATGTGGGTTTCACACTGAAAAGAAATGGGAATTGTTGGGGACAGAATAATGGATGGGAGGTGTTAACTGGTTTGAGGAGCATGCTGGTAAATGTTGATTATGTTATGAAAGGGCTAGCTCATGTTGTTTTAGGACTTGAAAAATTTAGATTGAGAAAGGTAAGATGCTACCAATCTGACACTGAACATTTAAGTAGCAGAACATGAGTATATGATGCAAATTTAAGTCTGGGTCCAGAAATAAAAGTAAAGCAGTGTTGTGGATCCCAGACAGTTGTCCATATAGAGCAGATTCTTTCTTACTCAGCCTTTCAATGTAGTCCCAGACTAAACGCATTGTGAGAAGGACACTCACACTGAGAACAGCCTGCTTTAAATATTCCATATATTCAAATGAAAATTTCATCCTAAGGAACTCCCCAAGACACACCAGGAATGAGTGTCAATCAGAAACATGAACATGGACACTCTTTGGATGACTGGCTAGAAAATATAAACAACAACCATAGAGGGCACTTACATTACATTGTGGTAAAAGGAATCATTGTGGCTAAGATATGCATGCACCATCATGCTCTGTTGATGGAACATCTCAGTTCTGAAGGATGTAAAAGCATTGCAAGATATGGACACAAGGAAGATTGTTGAGGAAGACCAAAGCCTCAGACTGAAGCTTGAGGTGAGACTGAGTTGAAGCTGAAGTACCCTGATAGAAAATGTGAATGATAAATCAGGACAGTGAGAGGTCAGATTCCTAAGACACAGTGGTCCTCAACCTTCCAAATGCTGTAGTCCTTCAATATTACAGGTCCTCATGTTGTGATCCCAATAATAACATGTTTTTGATTCTGTTTTATAAATATAATTTCATTACTGTTATGAATTGAAGTTAACTTATAATCTGGAATACAGCATAAATAATATGTAAATTTAGTTTTTTAATTTTTTAATTTTATTTTCTATATTCTTTATTTATATTTTAAATGATTTCCCCTTTCCCAGTTCCCCCCTCCCCAAAAGTCCCATAAGCCCTCTTCCCTCGCCCTGTTTCCCATTTGCCTAAGAATTTCATGAATTCATTGTTTTTAATTGCTGAGTAGTATTCCATTGTGCAAATATGGAAAATATCTCTGATAAAATTGAAGAAATATATAGAAAAACACGTTAAGATTGACTATTTCATGGAAAAATTACACAGATAAAATGGTAGGCATAAAATATTCCTAGGTTGATTGAAAGTAGAATTATAAACATTTTCTGATAAAATTGAAAATCTGCAAGGAAAAGATTTCTGATAAAACTCAAGAAATATATAGAAAAACATATTAAAACTGACTATTTCATGAAAAATTATACAGATAAGATAGTAGTCATAAAAATATTCCTAAATTGATTGAAGTAGAGGTAAAAACATTTTCTGATAAAATTGAAGATTTACATGGAAAATAATTCTGATAAAATTGAAAAAAAAATGGAAAAACATCAAAATTGAAGATTATCATGGAAAATTATACAGATAAAATATTTCTAAGTTGATTGAAAGTGAAATTATAAACATTTTCTGATAAAATTGAAGATTTACCTGGAAAATACCTCTGATAAAATTGAAGAAATATATAGAAAAACATGTTAAGATTGAGTATTTCATGGGAAAATTATACAGATAAAATGGTAGGCATAAAAATATTCCTATGGTTTTTGAAAGTGGAATTATAAATACTTTCTGATAAACTTGAAGATCTACAAGGAAAATATTCCTGAAAAAATATATATAGAGAAACATGTTAAAACTGACTATTACATGGAAAATTATAAAGATAAAATGGAAGGTATAAAAATGTTCCTAAGTTGATTGAAAGTAATATTATAGACATTGTCTGATAAAACTGAAGATCCACATGGAAAATACTTCTGACAAAATTGAAGAAAATTACAGAGAAACGTTAAAGTTGAAGATTATCATGGAAAATTATATCGACAAAATGGTAGGTACAAAAACATTCCTAAATTGATCGAAACTGAAACTACAAACACCCCCCCACCCCCGACGAAACCAAAGATCTACATGAAAAACACCTCCGACAAAATCGATGAAATACACAGAAAAAAATGTTAAAATTAAAGATTATCATGGAAAATAATATAGTTAAAATGGTAAACACAAAAAGCGTTACTGAATTGAAAGAGGAGTCACAAACATTTTCTGATAAAATCGAAGATCCACATGAAAAACATCTCTGTTATACTATATTTTTTGTTGGGGTATTGAGTCTATTGACATTATAAAATATTAAGGAATAGTAATTGTTGCTTCCTGTTATTTTTGATGTTCTTTTTATGTTTGTGTGGTTACTTTCTTTTGGGTTTGTTGGAAAAAGATTACTTCCTTGCTCTTTCTAGGGTGTAGTTTCCCTCCTCATGTTGGCATTTTCCATCTATTATCTTTAGTAGGGCTGGATTTGTGGAAAGATATTGTGTAAATTGGGTTTTATCATGGAATATCTTGTTTTCTCCATCTATGGTAATTGAGAGTTTTGCTGGGTATAGTAGTTTGGGCTGGCATTTGTGTTCTCTTAAGGTCTGTATGAAATCTGCCTAGGATCCTTTGGCTTTCATCATCTCAGGTGAGAAGTCTGGTGTAATTCTGACAGGCCTGCCTTTATAGGTTGCTTGACCATTTTCTCTTACTGCTTTTAATATTCTTTCTTTGTTTAGTGTATTTGGTGTTCTGATTATTATGTGCCAGGAGGACTTTCTGGACTGGTCCAGTCTGTTTGGAGTTCTGTAGGCTTTTTGTATGTTCATGGACATCTCTTTCTTTAGCTTAGGGAAGTTTTCTTCTATAATTTTGTTGAAGATATTTACTGGCCCTTTAAGTTGGAAATCTTCCTCTCTTCTATACCTATAATCCTTAGGATTGGTCTTCTCATTGTGTCCTGGATTTCCTGGATGTTTTGGCTCAGGAGCTTTTTGCAATTTGCATTTTCTTTAACTGCTGAGTCAATGTTTTCTATGGTATCTTCAGCCCCTGAGATTCTTTCTTCTATCTCTTATATTCTGTTGTTGATGTTTGCATCTATGACTCCTGAATTCTTTCCAAGATTTTCTATCTCCAGAGATGTCTCACTTTGTGATTTCTTTTTGTTTCTACTTCCATTTTTAGATCCTGGATGGTTTTGTTCAATTCCTTCACTTGTTTGTTTGTGTTCTCCTATAATACTTTCAGGAATTTTTGTGTTTCCTCTTTAAGGGCCTTTACCATTTGACCCATGTTCTCCTGTATTTCTTTAAGGGAGTTAGTTATGTCCTTCTTGATGTCCTATAACAGCATCGTGAGAAGAGACTTTAAATCCAACTCTTGCTTTTCCGGTGTGCTGGGGTATCCGGGACTTGCTGTGGTGGGAGAATGGGGCTCTGATGTTGCAAAATAGCCTTGGTTTCTCTTGGTAGGGTTCTTGCGCTTGCGTTTTGCCATCTGGTTATCTCTGGTGTTAGTTGGTCTTGTTGTCTCTGGCTGGAACTTGCCCCTCCTTTGGGCCTGGAAACCTGTGTCTGTACAACTGGAAGACCAACTCTCTTCTGGCAGGGTCTGTGCACAGAAGGCTGTGGAGCTGCCTGGTTCCCTGCTGCAAATGGCGGCTGGAAGGGAAGACTCCTGTACCAGCTGCTCTACTGATAGTATGCCCAGTATGCTCCTAGCTGTACTGCTCCAGAGAGAAGGTGGAGGTCTCATCTCTGTGCTCAGAGGTGAAATTGCTGCCGGGAGATCACTCTTTCCTGGCGGGCTAAGCACAGAAGGCTTTTTTTGTAAATTTAGTGTTAAGGATGAAAAATATACAGCTTAACACAAATGTATTTCTCCCTTCATTCTACACCTCTAAAATGTAGACTTTTTTGCTAGTAATATCCCTCCCTCCTTCATATCTCATTCCCACTGAGGGAATCAAATATTTTATTTGTATTTATTAGGAATGCTCTGTTCATTAGATGTATAGGTATGCACATTAAGTAAGACCAAAGGCATTAATATACAATTTGGAAAGCTCCACACTAGGATAATTTGATGGTACAGTTTAAAATAAGATCATTTCAAAGGAAGGAAAGCTTGCCTTTTATTTTTTAACTGTGCTTTGCACTCCGTAATTTATAAGTAATTTTAGTTTCACACATGAACAAATACAAATTTGTTCATACATGAACAAATACATATATCACATATATACACAGACCTTCCCCTACAGTGTGAATGTGAATGGAGAGAGAGAGAGAGAGAGAGAGAGAGAGAGAGAGAGAGAGAGAGAGAGAGAGAGAGAGAGAGAGCTCTGGCTACAATAGTTTCAAATCTACAAAATATACAAAGAGAAAGAAACCTTAAGGAAGCTCAAAGTAGTACATGCTTTTAGTTGCATCACACTGGAGGAAGAGGTAAGTGGGTCTCTATGAGATCTGAGGCCAACCTGGTCTACAGAATGAGATCCAGGCCATCCAGTTTAACTAAAAGAAAACACTGTATAAACTATTAAAAACTAAAATAGAAAGCTAAACCTTAAGGGGAAAAAAAGTGACTAGATCAGGAATCCATAGTACTATGCAGTTACTAAGAAGAGAAGATGAATTCATAATGATGTAAAAAACAAACAAACAAACCATTTGAAGACCTACTTGGACACTCCAGACAGAATCTCAATTAACTTTTATTGGTGTGGACAGACACAGGTCCAGGGAAGGTTCACATAATTGAGAAATAAGCTCAGAACCAAAATTCCAGGCATGCCATTATGCAGTTCATGTTTACACTTCTGTAGAGAGCCATATTGGGGTGTCTTGTCTCCTGGCAGAAACTTGACATTGACCAAGGTGAAGTTCTCCCAGCCTGTGAGCTGGAATTTCTGTACTAGCCATAATCCTATTCACCTAGGTTGGAGTGAAGTTCTTTGTTCCTCCAGGTCTATGAATTCATGAATTAAGCAGGTGACCAGAACAGATCTGCAGATGTGGTTCCAGTTTCTGGGGGGAAGGGCTTTTCCTCTCCCCTCTATATTTGTAAAGACTGTTAAAGTTTTGAGCCTTGAGCAGGAAACATAGCCTTGGCTCCATATTTCTCCTGTCACCCTGTCGTTTTTCAGCCCCAGCTCTCCGTTCAGAGAACCCGAGTTTGTATGATGTCACAGGTGGTTTCACACATCTAATAAATTCATGTAAATTTGACAGGTTGAATATTCACTCACTAGTACAATATCTGACTTAAAATCAAGAATAAATTTTTGCATGGTTAGCAAATAGGTCGTTTGAAATAACTCAAACTTAGGTATGAAATGTTGATTTTTATCTAAAATTTCTGTGATACCAAACATTTTACTCCTGAAAAATTAAGAACAACTATCACAGTACTTAAATCTGTGTTCAAGTTGTTTGGAAATTTCACTCCTTTGCATCTGAAAGAAAATACTATGGCAAATGATGTGCGTGTGTGTGTGTGTGTGTGTGTGTGTGTGTGTGTGTGTGTGTGTGTGTGTGTAAAATTATATTTATTTATGAAGAAGGTAAAAATTAGCTCATTCTATGGTTTTTCTCATGGACTATATCCTAAATTGTAATTTTGTAAGTTTGATGTAAATAAAGCCATCAGTGAGGGCCATAAGCACTGCCACTCACATTTAGAAGCAACCAATTTACTAAAAAGAAGTTTGTTGAGATGGAATGTTGTAATATGATATACAATTTGAATTGCTACAAGTATTTATTGGACTGTATAGTAATTTTCAGAACAGAGTTGTCATGTGATTACCACCAATGCTTATATGTATTATTTATTCATTCACGAAGACTGGGTGTCTTCATGCTCTGTTTGATAAGTCTACATTAAATTTATATAGACTGAAATACTATTATGAGCTTCTAACAACTCACATCCTAGATTTAGAACAAACTTCTGCCCAGTTCTGTTTTTCTGAAAGTCAGCAAGAGATTACCATATCATACCTTTCATTGAACATCAGAATTCATATTTTAGAATGGAAGCTAGGAAATCTTTTTCAGCTATGTATTGCCTGTATGCTTTCACAGTAGGAAAATATGTTTTGTTTCTTATGTGAAAGGAAGCAAAGGGATTTTCTCAAAACCTATCATAGACTTGAAATCTTATGTACTGTGACACCATCTTTAAATGATTAATTATTTCAAAAACAGCACTCAAATGATGTTTGTGCTAAAGAATAAAGTGTATTAACTTTGGCTCATTGGTTGCTCTTATTATGTATGAAATATATTTGACATTTGTGCTTATTTATGTATGAGATCAAGCATGAAGATAAAATTAACTCTGAAGGTGAATATGGATTTCTTTTGTGTGAGAATAGAAGTAGATGAAATGAGTTGGTGTATGGTGCATATCAATTAGTAAAATTTCTGCTGACTTTGATGTCTATTGAGAAAATTTTTTCTATTAGATTTCAGTTAGTGTGAAAAATTGGACCTTGCTATGCTCTCTATAGAACCCAAGCTCCAGACAGGCGTATGGACATCTCCATCTGTCAAATATCATGCTCTTTGGTTTGGAACATATTCCTTGCTTTAGAGCATTATGTTTGAACAGATGGAGTGGCCTGTTTGTAGATAAAATTAACAATGCATTTCTGTATATATTAGTGCGTTCTAGTTTTCATAATTTTTTCCCTTGTGGTATTTAAAATACAAATTAGAGAGGGTTTGAAAATGCTGAGCTCAGGAAATTCAAAATAACTCTGCTGAAAATGCACTGAACATTAAAGGTTTCAGAAAGGGAGTCCATGAATGCTCTAAATATATTATAATGAACAAACATTGGGGTTATAATTTCTGAAATTGTGTAAACTACAGACTTACTACAGTTCACAGTACTATGTTTTCATTTTTTATTGTTAAAAAGCCATCCTCACATATTATCCGCTGCCTGTCCTCTAAGGAAAGAAATCTAATTCTGTTGAAAATCTCCTAAATCCATTTAGTAGAACTAGATGGCACTGAGTACTTCAAAAGGAAAAGCATCAAGTCCATGAACTAAACATAAACAGCAAATAAGCAATTTAACTATGCTCTACTGTTAATTCATGTTTTCTTACAGACATGTAGCACCCATGTACAATAAAATGCAAATATTGTATATATGTATAATACAAAGATACAAATATATTCTCAACAAAATTTTATTATAGTTGATATTCTATTTTCCTTCTGAGGAAATTTCTGTTTGCCTAAGCATGGTCCCTCAACAGGTTGCAAGATTATTTCTATCCTGTGTACTCAAAGAAAATGTGTACAACATCTAGGCATTATTGTTGTTGTCGTTTTATTACTATTATTTTCTAGGGTACTTGAAATTATTTAATTAATTTTATAGCTTTGAACACTAATAAGATAGCTTCTGTTTAGAATAGGCGGGAGGAGAGGCCCTTGGTCCTGTGAAGGCTCAATGCCCCAGTGTAGGGGAATGTCAGGGTTGAGAAGTAGGAGTGAATGAATGGGTGGGGGAGCACCATCATAGAAGCAGGGGGAGGGGAGGTGGGATAGGAGGTTAGAGGAGGGGAAACCAGGAAAGAGGATAGCATTTGAAATGTAAATAAATAAAATATCCAGTAAAAATAAGCATCATTTTTGATGTGATGGATGTTTCAGAGTAGTGTCTTTTGTTGCACAGGTTCTACAAATTTGATTAGAAATAGTTGCATGTCTAATTGTGACCTGATAGTGTTGCTGGGGCTTAGGAAGCTAAGAGTGTTTAGTGCCTTATTCTGTTGATGCTGATTGAGCGTGCTTGGCACATGCATGGTTTTAGTCTTCCCAATGTATTTCCTTGAAGGACACAAAGCATTGCATAAATGTTAGCTCTGAAGTAAATTTCACAAGATGTGAGAACTATCTCTGTCATAGGCTTTTCTGTGTAGTGTGGCTCATGAGAAAGTTTCTTAACTGTCTTTTCTGCCAGTTTATCTGTGTATAACCATACTGCAACTACCCCTCTAAGCTTATAGGCTTTTAAGAGTTTAAACAAACTGTTGTAAGTTGCAGCAAAAATAATTATGTCTTTCAGAACAAATTGGAAAAGAAGAATTGCATGTGTATTTGTCTCCTAGTGAGGATTCAAATGCCAGTTATTATTGTCACTACTTGTAATCAAACAGGTGTGTGAAGCCTCATTGAACAAATGTATTCTCTCTATTATAGCATATTGTTGGCTTCCTTGTCCTATCTCTAATAAAGCTGCACTAATTCTTCAAAGCACAAAAACATCAAACTGAATCAATTACCATTTTTTGAATATTATAACATTGTATGTATTTTTAATTTTATTCTAATTTAAGTGTTAATGTCACTTTCACAAGGAAAAAAATTCTTATTAAATTTTTGACTCATTATTTTGTATATGAGGCTAGAGAGGTGGAATTTTCTCTCTTGCAGATGACCTAAATGTAGTTTCAAATAACCACATTACTACCTTGTATCTTCAGTTACAGAGAATCTGACATCCTGTTTTGACATTTAGGGGATCCTATACTTACATGGAGCCTATATTGACATTTAGATTTATTGGCATCCAGATGCATAGAATATTGTTAAAATATTTGTGACTGACTAATGCTCATAAATGTTTCTTTTAAAATTTTGACTTTAGGCTTTTTTAGGCTGCTGCTTTTTAACAAACTCTAAGCACTGGTTTAACATGCCCAACAGTGGGAGTTGGAACCTGAAGAGACCAACTCCATTAGATAGACAATGGAGTAATAGAGTCACCAACCTACCTCCAAATTTTTGGCCAGGAATTATTCCTGTATGAAAGAAGTACAGGGGCAAAAAAGGAGCAGTGATTGAAGGAAAGGCCATCCAGTGACTGACCCAACTTGGGATCCATCCCACATGCAGGCACCAAAATATGACACTATAACTGATACTATGTTGTGCTTACAAACAGAAGCATAGCATGGCTGTTCTCTGATAGGCTCTACCAGCAGCCTGTCGGAGGCAAAAAGGAGAGGAATGGGCTGAAGAAGTCTTATGGGGGAACCTGGAAGGGGACAAATTTGGAATGTAAACAAAGCAATCAAAAATATTGGTTTTTACCTACCTTCTCTCCCACTCAACCACTGGCTTTCAGCTTATTTCTCTAATTCATATCTCACAGGCAGGGACTATGTTATTGAGACATGAATTATGAGTCATTGGAAAGAAGTAAATTCTTATAAACTTAACTAAAATGAAAGCTTACTTTTGTATCTTTTTACATAGACAGTCATTATTATTATTATTATTATTATTATTATTATTATTATTATTATTATTATTACTTTTTTTCAGTCCACTCATTAACCACTCCTGGTCCACCCTCCCATAGTTCCACATCCTATTCCTCCTACACCCAGTATCCAAGAGGATGTTCCCATGCCCTCACCCTACCACTCACCAGGCCTCTCTACTCCCTCAGAACTCAAATCATTTGAGGGTTAGGGGACTGTCTCTGTATATGTGTTGGGGGCCTTGTACCCAATAGTGTATGCTGCCTGGTTGGTGGCTCAGTGTCTGAGAGATCACAGGGTTCTGGGGTAGTTGAGACTGCTGTTCTTCCTATGGGGTTACCCTCCTCCTCAGCTTCTTTCAGTCTTTCCCTAATTCAACCACAGGGGTTCAAGACTTCAGTCCATTGGTTCAGTGTAATTATCTGCTTCTGTCTCAGCCGGCTGTTTGTTGGGCCTCTTGGAAGACAACCATGATAGGTTCCTGTCTGTAAACACACCATAGTATCTCTAATAGTAACAGGTCTTGGAGCTTCCCCTTGAAATGGATTCCAAGTTGGGCCTGTCACTGTATCACCTTTCCCTCAGACTCTTGTCTCTTGTCCATTTTTGTCCCTGCAGTTCTTTTAGACGGGAACAATTCTGGTTCAGTATTTTTGACTGTGGAATGGCAATCCTATCCCTCCACTTGATACCCTGTTTTTATACTGGAGGTGGACTCTACAAGTTCCTTCTCTCCATCGTTGGGCATTTCATTTAAGGTCCCTCCTTTTGAGTCCTAAGAGTGTCGCACCTCCCAGGTCTCTGATACCTTCTAGAGGGTCCCCCCTCCTCCCACTCCCTGAGGTTGTATATTTCCATTCTTTCTGCTGGTCCTCAGGGCTTCTTTCCTGCTTCCAATACCTGATCTTGGTCCCTTTTCCACTCCCCTCCCCTATATTCAAGACTCAAACTTAGGTTGCTTGTCTTTGACTAGATCTGAGAAATTCATTCATTGCCCAACTTCTTTCTTCCTTAGCACAGTCTAAGACAATGTGCAAACCTCAGGGCATAGTGTTAGAAGTCTTAAATTGAAGCACTGGCTAATTCATGTGTTCTGTTGTTGGGGCATTAGCAATTGGAGATACTCAAGTCCGTACAACAAACAGAATCTCAAAAGCTTCTTAGAGATGGGAAGTGTACATGTACATATACAACTCAGGGCTATACTAAAAATAATATTAAAACAATAATAAACACTATGATAATTTTAAAATATTGTATAAAAGATTACAATGAAAAGATATTTGAAAAATTATTGTAGTACTTTCCCTCAAGGCATCTAGCCACTGCAACTCATTTTAATATTTGTTTAGTGATATTATTTATCACTGATATCTATGAGAGATCATGAAGAAATACTGGAAACAAGGATTTGATATATTTATCACAAAACCTTGTGGTTACTATTTCACATTATTGTGACACATGCCCATATAGCAAAATCACGTTGTTATAGATAGGACTATTATGGGTTCTAGGCCAGTCTGAGTTATCTTGTGACAACTGTTCTGTATTTTGAAGAATATATTTTTTTCACAACATTGGAGTTTAAGAATGAAAATTTAATGATTTCTATGACAATTTGTAGAAATATATATCTATAGCATTTAGATTTTCTTGTTTTTTTCTGTTTTTGATTTAAGCCTTTTCTTTAGAAACAGTCTACCTATCACTGCTACTCCACATAATAGTATTTGACAATACATATGCAGCCTCATCAAATCACTTATCTCCCCATGCTTCTGCAGGAATATTGAGGGAATCTGAATAAATCACATCTCAGAGAGTACAGCTGCTCTCAAACAGCATAACTAATAAATTGCCTTGACTGGAAGAGAGCAAGTAATGTCGTGCATTTATAATCTGTGACAGCTGATGGCCCAGTCCTTGATGTGAATCAGTCACCATAACTAATTACAACCTGAAAAATTATAGCCACTCTTTATGCTAATAATTAGCAAACACCTAGCAGTGGTTTCTTAGAAAAAATAGATTGCCATACATTTAATATGTTACCTGAGCTACTGTGTTTCTCTTTAAATTTTGGTTTTTGTCTTTATTGTAATTATACTTGTTTGGGCATCACTTTAAAACATTACTGATCTTATGAAAATTGAGAACAAAGTAATATTGTCATAACATAGACATATTTGAAAGGCTAAATTTAAAAATATTTAGCTCTATGTATATTTTCACAGCTCACCATTTGGTACCAGACAAAAAACTGATGTGCTCTTCTCTAGTAAAATCCACCTTTCCTTCTCACAGCATTCCCCAGTTGCCTGTAGCTCTTTGTATAGGGTTGAGGTCTGTTAGGATTTCCTCCATCTAGTTTGATACATCTATGTCATTTGATACTTTGATTCTAGAATGTTTCTGCACACTCTTCAACAATGTTCCTTGAGCCTTAGGTGAAAGGGCATTTCGTAGATGTATTTATTGGGACAGGTCTTCCCAAGTCTGCGGTTTGATTGGTTGGGATTTTCTGTAATGAACTCTGTCTGTTGCAAAGAGAAATTTCTTTGTGAACAGTGAGAATTACACTTGTCTGTGGCTATATGGACAAATCTTTATGAATTGTTGCAAGGGCTTATAAGGGCTTAGTAAATTAAAGGATGCAGAATCTCTCCCAATAATCATGCCTTCACTAGCACTGAAAAGTTAGCTAGGTTTCCTGTACCAGGAATGACTTTCCTGTTATTGACTGGGTCTTAAGTCAAATTAGAGAGCAATTATATCCTGTCAAAAATATGTGTGCCTCCAGTGAATGCTTAGGGTTATGGTGCCAGGCTGCTCATAGGTGTGGTTCGTAGGAATCACAACTATCACTATGCATACAGAATGATCATTATGTAGTATATGTCATTATATATTAAGAATATATGTGTATATACATATATGCATGCAATAATAATAGTGAACAAAGAGACCATGTATTGGAAGGAAACTAGGGAGATGTACATGAGGATAGTTATAAGGTTTAAAGTGTAGAAATGGAATGGTGAAATCCTAAAGCCTTGTAATTGTAATTGTATTATAATATCAAAAATAACATAATATTAAATAGCTCTAAGTTTTTATTGAATGCAATGTATAAATATTAATACACCTATTGCATATTTTAGTATTTATATAGTGCCACAGAGGAAGCTTTATAGTTGATATCATTAACAATTCCTATTTAATTTTGTAAACTTTTAAAGTATAAGAATTTTATTTTAACTAGTATAGTTAGCTTGACATTAACATTCTTTAGATATGCAGTTCAGTTTACAATTAGGTTGCAAAATTCACAGGTCAGGTATACAACTGAGCAAAATAAAGTGACCAGGAATGAATAATTTTCATATTTGATTGTATGAATCAGAAACACATTTTTTTAAAAGAAGGAAGTAATGAAGGTGAGAAAGTTTGTTCAACCTCTTTATAAACTAAAAATACCTGGAATAAAAATACAGGAAGTTATTCTGCAATAAAATGTATCCTCTTCCACAGATTTAGTGAAAATACTACTGATAATTTGAAAGATTTTTCAGACAGATGCTTATATCCTGCTAAGATATCTCCACTACCCAAACAAGATCTCTATAATGGCAACAATTTTATTTTTATGTGTAAGTATTAGGGAAATAAAATGAATGCAAAATGTGTAAGAGATATGTCCGTGGAAACTGTGCTGACATGAAAAAGGAACAATAAAAATAAACATATTAGAAGCAAAAGAAACTATTGTCAATATAAAAAAATTCTCAGTGTGTTGCATGATGAATTTTGTGACTTCCTTGTCTTTGTCTTCCTAGTAGATATTGCATGATGAACTCTGACTTCATAACTAAACTATGATGTACCATGAAAGAAATTAATCTACTTGTTGTATATGGATTGCTCTACCTGAAATTATGGAATCCTAAACAATGATGTACTTGGATTACAAGATCTCAGAAGCATTGCTTTCCACATTATGAACCTTTAATGCTATAAACGGAATGTAACTGGGGTGATAAATTCTACCTTGTGTTACATTACACAGTCAGCATTCTCAAAGATGTAAACAGTTGTGTGTGATGGGACTATGCCAGAATAATGGGTCAGAGTGAGTCCATCATTGGAAGAACATCAAATCCAGGTGGTGTGACTGTTATAGGTATTGGCTATATGGAACAGTTAACTACTCCTAGGGAACAAACCTATATACTATCCTTTTTACTATGTACAAATTTTAACTGTTTTAATGTATCAGTACAGGGAAGTTAAGAACAGATTTTGATTGAGTCTGCATGCTGAATATTGTGTGTTATCCTGTTCTCAACGTCTGGGTTGCCTTGTCCAGCCTTTATCTTAGGGTTTGTACCTAGCCTTATTGTAACTTGCTATGTCATGTTTGATTCATTTGGTTGATATCCCTAGGAGGTCTGTTTTTTTTTTTTTCCTTTGAGGGAAAACGGAGGAGTGAATCTGGGAGAGAGGAGGTAGAGGAGGGAAGGTGATAGGGGAACTGAGAGAATTAGAAGGAGAGGAAACTGTGGTTGATATATGAGAGTGATATATGGTATGATGTATGAGAGAGTAAAGATCAATTAATTAATTTTTATAGCTAGACAATGTATATGTTTCAAGCTAAGAGATATATTTTAACATTTTAACATAAGAGATATAATGTGTTTTAATATTAAAAGTTAAAACACAAAATCTGTAATTTAAAAAATGCAATGGTGGATATTATTAATGAATGATGAAATTATATTTTGTAATATATAGGATATATATATATAATGTTTTTGAAATTTATAATAATCTACAAAAATTTACAATGATCTACAAAAATCTGTTAGAACTTCAAATGCAGGGAGCATTCACCTGTAGATAAATTTCAATTCTCAAACCAATTATATTTTATTATTATTATTACACTCTCAATTTGCTTCTATTTTAAAATACATATTTTACCAAAAACAAGACAGAAAAAAAAGACACTTAAGCCTAGAGAAGGGCGGGGTCATCAATGCCTCTGTAACTACCTCAGTATTTTATCCACTTGAAGGTCTTGAGTAGCAATGATATGTACAAAGCTGTCCTCTCTCATGACTGCCTGATCAGGTGGCTGATTGGCTTAAAGTCTGACTTTTATAAACTAAGTAGGTTCAGTCTCTGGGAGTTCCCAGGGGTCCAGGTTAGTTGACACTATTGATCATTCTGTGGGATTGTCATTTCCTTGAGATCCTTCAATCCGTCCCTTAGCTCTTCCATAAGGGTCCCAAACCTCGGTCCAATGTTTGTCTGTGGTTATCAGCGTCTGTCTGTCAGCTTCTGGGTGGAGCCTCTCAAAAGACTGGCATGCTAGGCTCCTGTCTACAAGCATGACAGAGCATCATTAATAGTGTGAGGGATCGGTTCCTGATCATGGGATGGGTCTCAAAGTGGGCCTGTCACTGGTCAGCCATTCCTTCATTCTCTGTTCCATCTTTATACCTGTATTTCTTGTAGACAGGGCAAATTTTGGTTGAAAAGTTAGGTATGATGGTGTCCCCATCTCTCCACTGGGAGTCCTGTCTGGTACTGAAGGCAGTCTCTTCAGGTTTCTTATCCCAAATGTTAGGCACTTTGGCTAGGGTTACCTGAATTAACTTCTAGGAGTCTCCTCATATAGGGTCTCTGGGACTTCCTGGAGATTCCCACCATCTTCCTCCCCTGGAAACTGCATATTTTCATTCATTCTCCTGACCCTCTGGAATTCTCTCCTGCCTTTCCCCATGGCTGATTCTACCCCCCCTAACCAAAGAGCATAGATGGGCTGGTATAAGATTCCGGCACATATGTACCTTATCTGACCTCAGTGGAAGATGATGTGTCCAATCCTGCAGGGACTTGATGCACCAGTCAGGAAATACCCTGGGGATGCTGCCCTCTCAGAGGCAAAGGGGAGTGAGGATGGGAAGAGGAATTCTGTGAGGGGGGACTACGAGTGGGGTAACCATTGGGGATGGAAAGAAAGAAAGAAAAGAAAAGAAAGAAAGAAAGAAAGAAAGAAAGAAAATAAATATTAAGTAGGCATACACACAGGTAGTAATACAAGCATTGTAAACATGAAAAGATTATCATTAACTATTATGTCATATACGGAACTTTTATGCTGCAACTTAATACCATGGGAAAGACACATTTGTTTATACCAGCACACCACAACACATGAAAGATTTATTCTGCTATGTTGTTACAACAGCTATGTCTCTAAGATACAGAAAGTTTTTAGCGCCATTCAGTCTTAAGGGACAACCTCACCATCCGCATATCCTAACACTGGTTGAGGTGTTTAAGCAAGTGTAACTGCATATATATGTGTATATATATAACGCTTTTAACTTATTTTTACTTACTTTTACTTATTTTAACTTACTTAACTTATTTTACTTACTTTTAACTTATTTTTACTTACTTTTTTACTTATTTTAACTTATTTTTAACATTTCCTCTCCTTTCTCCTCTTCTCCTTTCTTCTTCACACCTCTTTCATCTATCTCTTCTTCCTCTTCTTCCTTGTTCTTTCTTCTTCACTCCCTCCCTCTCTCTCTCATTTATTTTTACCTCAATCTTAAGTTCTCCAATTTTCATTTCTGACTGACATGAGACAAGATGTCTTCTCTGCAACATGCTTCCATCACCCTTATATCTAAACTTTTGAGAAGATAAGTTTTAGAAAACCTCAGATGCTATGGACCGAGCTAACTGGCAATTACATAGCAGCAAAGGAGACCAGCATTCTGACAGGAATCTGAACATTAGAGACACTCATTAGGTTTCACAAGGTAATGAGGACTCCTGAACATTGGGATACAGGTCATGTACTTTACATTTGACAGAAAATGGTACCTGCATCTTGTCTAACACCTAAGATTTTGTGGAAGCCTGTGTATAAGGATGATGAATTATGTTCTGTGGCAGAGGAATGTTCAGGCAGTTCTGAGAAATCTGAGTAGTATTCATTGATAACTGCTTTGAATGGTGTTTGCAATGAAAATGAGAATAAAAGTAGGATTTAAAGGATTTAAAAATTTATCTTTTGGTCATAAAACTCCCTAAAAAGTTGGTGTTGATAAAACTTTGGTACCTGAGGAAATGATGAACATTAAAATAAGTTAAGCATGTTAGAGAGGAAGAAGGAGCTTTCTTGAGAATAGTACCACAGAAATCAACAAAACACTCCTCACAGACTCCAGGGGATAAAGCGTAAACTCATTTATAGAAACCTCTTGAAGAGAACTTTATTCATTTAATAGCTCAAAATTAAAATGCATTTATCTTTAAATCACTTCTTCCTTTTGTGTCTCATGAAAATCAAAATAGTGTATACTCATCTCTTGCTTAAGGTTTTAAACAAATATGTATTACATGACTGATTCAAGGAGTAACTTGGTAGTACATAAAAATAATAGTAATTATTAGTTTCATGTTTTTAGTTATTTTCATAATCACAGTGAGTAGAGAAACTATGGGGAAGGCTTGGCTTGGTCATATAAAGATGAAGACTTGACTTCAATTCCAGGAACTGAAGTGTAAATCTAGGCATGATAGTCTATGTTTAATTTTAATTCTATTTCTGGATAGGTAGCTACAATAGGATCCAAGGGGCTTGCTGGCCAAGCAGCCTAGCCTACTTGGTGAGCTCCAGGCTAGTGAGAAGGTGTATGGCATCAGAAAATGACAGTCAAATTTGTTCTTTCAAATTCACATTCCTCCATACACACATATACACACATATACACATACAGAGGGAGAGGGAGAGGGAGAGGTAGAGGTAGAGAGAAAGAGAGAGAGAGAGAGAGAGAGAGAGAGAGAGAGAGAGAGAGAGAGAGAGATTATTGAAGTTTTTTTTTTCATAAACCTCATGTACAGAAGATCAAGTCATCAGATCATGGAAAATCAAGTCACTAGATCATTGAAATAAATAGAAGGAATTCATTGTAAAGGTACTAAATGTCCAACTGAGAGACATCCAGTCTGTCAGAATGCTAATGTTTCCATTTATCCCTGGAAACAAAAGAAAATATCAGTTGTATTCTATACCAACCATTTCACCCAGTCATTACATTGCAAGTTGAAATATATTCTCATGAGTACAATCATCAAAACACAAATTAACTTGAACTGTTCTCATGCTATGCAATATAAGCAGTGGGAAAACCTATCTCGAAGAATTAGCAAATTGCTAAACTTCAGATGTGAGGTAAGGTTAATTTATGAAACTGACCAAGGCCTCAGACACATAATAATCAGTGTTTGGTAGACTTTTCTCCCCAATGTCTCTCTTCCCTTTTGCTGTTGTGGGAAATAAAGAATATACCTTCACATCTGAGCAAGGAGAACAACTGTTAAAATGGGTGGGGTCACACTCTCATAGAAGCAGGGGAAGGGGAGATGGGATAGGGGATTTCTGGGGTGGGGAATCAGAAAAGGGGACAACATTTGAAATGTAAATAAAGTATCCAATAAGAAAGCAACTACTCAAACCCATGTCTCTTGTCTCTTCCAATGAATAAAAGAGGTATAGGACGAATGAGGACAACAAAATGTAGCCCAATCTGTGACCTAAGAAGGAAAAAAAAATCCAGTAAAACAAAAATAAGAAAACAGAATAAACATATGACCTTTGTAAGTGTGTTTGTAATATATGTTAGACTCATTTTAAACCTCTGGCTGAGGTAAAGAAACTCTTTCCTGGATCTTTTAACTCAAGCACCTATGTTTCAGACTTTTGCAAACATTTGAGACCTTCTCCCAGCATGGATCCACCATCAAGCAGAGCATGCATTGAATAAAAATAATTGGAAAATAAGTGCTGGAGCTACAGGTGTCAAGTGAAGAATAAAATGGTAACAGGAGAATGGTAATTCTAAACCAACCAGAAAAGATGAAATATATGAAGAAACACATTTTTACAAAATTAGTGATAGATACAAGCCACAGTTTCAAAAACATGAAAAATAAAAAAATACTTAATTAAAAATGAATGCTTACTTATCATTACATTCTACTAGTAAATAGAAGCAATGTCAATATCTGGAAGTAAAGCTAAGACTCCTTGTGTGAAAATGAATGAAGAAAAGGTTCTAGAGCTTGTCTCTAGACTCTATGTTCAAGACAACAGTATACTGAAGTGCTGAAATTGTAAAAAGTCATAGGGGGAAAAGTGAGTAAGTTTGAAGACTAGCACTAACAAATATCTTTTGAAAATCAAACAAGTAAATTCTACCTCAGTGAGCTCAAACTGAGGGCATTGTAAGTTCATTAGTTCTATAAGAAATGTTAAAGAGAATTACTGGGATACAAAATCTTATAGCCAACGCCAGATTCTCTGGTCTTTACAAATCTTACGTCTCCCTCTTCCACAATGTTTCTTGAAACTTAGTATGGTAGTCTTTCACACATCTATCACTTGGGTCTGGTTCCACAAGTTTGGATTTTGTTTGTTTGTGGCTTTCTGTAATAATGTTCATCTGTTGTAAAAAGTTTCCTGGATGAGGAATGAAAGTACACTTGTTTACATATATAAGATCCCAGAAGAACTACTTTACTAAACCAGCATAATATGCTGTTTCTTTATGAGAAGAAAACTTGTAAAGTACAAATACCGCAATTCATAATATACAACAATCTTAAATCACAGCCACTATGTATCTAGCAGTGTTCATTGTTGTGTGGAATGGGGGTATGCTTGATGTTAAGTGTGCATGTGGTGTGTTAAGAACTAAGGAACCCTAGAAGTTTGCAGTATGGTCAAGCACTGTCAGAAAACCTATGATTCAATATGCATTTGGGAAAATAAGATATTCCTTCATCCCTACTCACTCCCATTTACAACTATGAGAAAACATTTCCCAGTGTCTCTCTTAAGAGAGACTTCTACTGTATCATATCAAATTTCCTTATTGCATGTTTTCATAATAGCACTGAACTTTCTCTTTTGTGTTACTCAGCATGGTATAAATTACCTACAGTTTATGCTCTGTGTTACATCAGAAACCATTTGACGTTTTGCTAAAAGAGTTTCAGTGCATATCACAATAGTGAAGGGACCTCTATTATTAGCTCTCAGTCTTTTTCAATATATCAGGTCTGCAGAAAATTCATGCAAGTCTTGATTTTTTTATACTAAGATTTTTCTAAAAATGCTTGGATAAAAGTATGTTAAAGAGGGATTTGAGTTCTTTGATCTATATTTTTCCCAAAGTAATTCTTTAAATTTAACAGAACACAATACAATAATTTGCTTAATAGACAAGTAAATAACAAGGACAATATAACCATGTATAAAGTATATGAAAATGTCTATTAATATTTAAGCTTAACATTGCAAGCAAAATCAATACATCACTAGATAATGATATAAGGAGTGTTTATGATAATGCTTAAATATATTTGTAATAATTTAGAATAATTAGAAAAGAAGACACTCTCCAATCATAAAAATAAGTGAATGTGAATGGAATTATAGTTTTATGGGTAGTGAAGTATTTATTATATAAAAAGGATTTGGATAAGCAACAAATGAAAATATATTTGTTGTTATACCCATGCAAATGTTTATCATTTCATTGGTATACAATAGTTTATTTTTATAGTTTCCACATTTTTGTTGTCTATATTTATATGTTGTCATTTTACATAATGACCATGCTTGCATAGTTTGATTTGTCAATTCTCTTTTCTCTTTTAAAAATGCAGTATTATAATTTATAGAAATTGATTTTCATACTATTTAAATACATTTTAATTGAAATAAAATTAAATAATTTCTCTTCCTTCTTCTTTTCCTCCAAGAGGTCACAGCCACCTGTGCAAAATGCTCCCCATATTTACTCCCTAATGATGAGAGCTTCTTTTTCTTTGATTATTATTGCTACATGTACACATAAACACATATATATTATGTGTATGCACAAATTACATATATATATGTATATTCAAATTATATATATATTCTTACTCAACATCCAACCAATAAAGCAGCTCAAATTTGGTAGAGGCTAGCTAATTATGCTTCTCCCAGGAATCATTAGTTTTCTGTACTTTTTGTCAAAGATTAAGAACATGTAGTATGTTCATCCCTCCACATTAGCCTGCTCATTGTATTACCATTGTTCAGGTCTTGTTTATGGACCATTTCTACGAGTGACTGTTCAATGCATCCTTTGGCTTTCTTGGAGGGTGGGTTCCAATTATTAAAGACACAATATTTAGGAGACAGGGTTAAAAGATTCATTGCTTACATGGTTACAGAATAAATATGCAAGTTGCCAAGGAGTGGAACCAATGAAACAGTTCTACCAGCTGTAACACCTATGAACCAAAACTTTTACAACATGGGCATAAAAGTACAGAAAGTCACACATATGTTGGTGGCAGCTAACTCCTGTCAAATTGGACTTAAGCCCCATTTAACAGGGGGCAACTTGTTTCTGTCACTGGAAACTTAGAAAGCTTCCCGATGTTAGTAAGGACGTGAACTTCAGGAAAAAAAGTTATTATTTCTATTTTGCTAGACCTTCATAATTCCTTACTATATTCTAAATTTTACTTAGCTTTATACCACAGATAAATGTATCTACCTTAAGGAAGCTTCTCTTAGAGCAAGTGGAGACCATCAGAGAAAATCACAACTGGATATTTTTCATGCCTGTTGTTGAAGTTTTTTGTTAAGTAGCATATGGCTTTTAGGTTCAGCATTGTCAAACCTCAATGGGAAAATTTTATTTAAACTGTATGTATATGCATACACATATTTATGTGAGTTATATACAATTTTAGGTACATGTAATGATATCATTCCTCATGAAATTTAATTATTTTTAATATTTTATGTTATTTCAGTTTTGTTTATATATAATGAGGGGTATTTGTGTGAATGTAGATGCATATAGAGTCCAAAAGCAACAGCTCTGTCTTGAAAATTTGAAGATCTGAAAATGGAGTTATAGGAAGTTGCTATCCACTCTACATGTCTTCTGGGAAAGGAACTCAGATCCTATGCAAGACCAGTGCTTTCTCCAAACCACTGAGCCATTTCCCCAGATCCTTAATTCTTTCTTTCTCATGCATGATTATTCATTTTTATCTAAGATCTGATGTTAGCCCTATGTATAAGCATAATGGATTTACTTCAAAAGTTCTGTTGGAAAACAAATTAATGTTAAATACTAAGTTTTATGGCATAAAATCAAATAATGTTGCAATTTATTAATATCAATTATTTGATAAAGGTCTAGAAATAATTGCAAAACTATGAGCGTCTATGATGCAAGGTTCTTAATATAATTTGAAAAAAAACATAAAATGTTAAAGAGTATCAGTTGTGAAAAAATTAGAAAATATGTACACATCTTACTTATAAATATAAATGTTAAATGCATCTGTTTCTTTACAAGCATAGAAAAGCAATATTGGCAGAAAAACAAATTTTTATAATGTGTAAATTATGTTAGGCAAAGAAAACTCTAAAGCAGCTGTATGTAGTCATTGCTAAAAGAGAGGGCAGAGATATAATCACAATAATTATATCTGTACTCTAGATTATTTTATTACATGTCTAGTGATGGACAGAATCTTCAATAGTGATTATTGTCTTATAGACACAAGCAGAAAATATTGGTTTTTTGAAAGACCTTTTGAATTGTCCACTCATATATAATGAACTATATAGAAATTAATATGTTGAAGTATAAGATATTTTATCATCCTTTTTGAGTAGAATGTACTACCTTTAAATGACCGATGTTTTTGCCATAATAATTGTGCTCAAGGCAGGGAATGCCTCCAAATTATGCACATACCCTCTCCCCATTTCCTTAATCAACATTGATTATAAAATTCTTGTTAATTGACTCAATTGTGTTATGCTTGTCTTGACTCATCCAAATCAAGCAGGGCTCATTAAAATTCAAGTTTCCTGTAATAATATCAGATAATATGTTAATAGTATCCATTTGTTTAGAGACAAACTGGATCAGATTGCAATATTTTATGCATGTAAAATAAATGTTACCAAAAATTATAGCATTTTTGATGTAGAGTTAAAATCCTAGGAAATTACAATTTCAGTATTTCACAATAGTAGTCATTTTAGGGATAAACTTAGGGAAATAGAAATTTGTATATTCAGTGAACACAGAACAATATTGTTTAACTTTTCAATCATTTACCTGTAAAAGATATATTTAATGATTCTATGAGAAATATTTTGGTGTTATATCAACCTATGACTAAGAAGTATATTTATCTCTATTAGGGAGAATGAAGTAAGAAAAATCACCCCTATCTTGTTGTTATATTGATAAGAGCACTTAATCTCTCTTTTTCCATTTAATTCTGCAATTATTTTATTCCTTGACAGTTTCATACATGTATATTATACGCTTTGGTCATACATCTCATGTTTTCTTTGCTCCCTCATTCAAGTCATGCTTCTTCCTTTAATTTCTCCTTAATGATCATGTCCTTTAGTTTTCTTTAAGAATGCCCACATGGGCATGACTATAGTCACATTCTAGTTATCAACTAGAACACTAGTGACTCACTAATGACTACACCACTGAGGACAGTCATTCTCCCTCCCCTAGCACTACCAGTCGTCAATAGCCTTTCTTTCTAAACAAGTGCCTATCCAATCTATGAATGAAAGTGGAAAGGTCAAATATTTGTACAGTGCTAGAGATGTCAGAATCAAAAGATGATTACTCAGGTTAGCTGCTGGCATGAATTGAAACTGAACCAAAAGAGAAATAACTAGACTCTGCTGGGAACAGAATTGGAATGTTGTGGCTATCAGAGACAATTAGAACACAGATGATTCAATCCTGAGCCATAGATGATGAATATAGAGCTGTAGTGCTTGGTGTTTGCCCTACTAACTTTTGTTCTGTTTTTCTGCTCATTCTTTTTGGAGTAATGTTTACTCTGTAACATAGTTTATTGGAAGTATGCAATTTCAGTGTTGATTTTACAAGACCTCATGGTATAGAGTGTGATATTCTACAATGAAAGCATGAAGTCGCCACCTCTTTAGTGACACCAACAAGCTGATTGGCACACACTTACATAAATAGGCACTGAAAGATGGAACATCAACTTCTTGGAACTAAAAAATATTAATTAATATAGATATCATTTTGTCAAAATCAATGAAATAAAGTTAACTGTGAAATCACATCTTCCTTTTTCTTGTCTAAACACTGGTTTTATCTATGTACAATATACTTGACTCTAGTGTTCGCTGCCCAGATTCATCTTAAACCCTTACCCAACTAAAACTTCATTTCTGGAACTGTTACACTGGGCTTCAAAAATATCCTACCTGTCCTGAAGTTTTAAGAGCACCATGAGGCCTGTACTCAACAACCAAGCTCTGATTTTCACATTTGTACACACACTCAGCAGCCTTTCACAAGCCTGACATCCAATGTCTTTACATGTTGTGATACACAGATACTGTTTATTTGCATTGTTGCAATAGAGATTATAAACCCACAGCTTAAGGTGGGGAAGTACTGGTATTTCCCTTACCTATCTTTCTCTGTTACTGCTTTTGTATACTGCTAGAACCTATGAGTCACCAGAATTATCACCTGGAGGTGTCTTGATTGCTTCACCTTTGGCTTGGTTATTCCCACCATGCTGCTATCTGTGATCAGGTATGCCACAGGTCCACTTGGTTCTGAGGCAAATGAATTAAATTATTCTACTGTGCTTTTACTGATCATGTCTGCTTACCATCACCTAGTTTTTACAGGCATCTCAATAAAAGCTAGACAATTTCTTTGGGATAAAACAGACATATTTAATATAATTTAAATACTTTTCAAATAGAAAATGAAATATCACTGAAAATATTTATTTTTTTAGCTTTCAGCATTTGGTGATGCTTTTGTTTGGTGTCTGTTGGAGTTTACTGCTATTTAAGAATTTCATTAACATCACTTTGAAAGAGCCTTGCTTGTTAGCTTCTTTAGATCTCTAGAATTTGTTAGTGATGATAAATTCTGTAATGGGGGCCTATTCTGAGGACTAACTTCCTGTAAGGGGAAAATGGGCTAGTTATGAGATATGCCATTGAATTAAGGCGGGCTGTAGGTGGAGGACTGTGTGTCTATATTGAGAATTAAAAACTATGAAATGCTTTTTTTTACAACTAAATTTTTTTCAAAAACACATATTTAAAATGTTAAATTTTATTACTAAAAGAAAGAGTGATATTCTGCTATACATATAGATTGGTGCCTTGTCCAGTTGTCATCAGAGAATCTTTTTTCAGCAGCATTTGGGAATGGATGCAGAGACCCACAGTCAGACATTATGAGGGAAGAGACTCTAAATTGAAGATATGCATCAGGTCTCTCCTGTATTGGAACTTTAATACAGCAACATGGCTGCTCTGACAAGGGATCTCGTCCAATGACCTTGTGGTCTGCATGATTCAGTGGGAATACAGACACACTTTTATTCCCAGGAGACAGAGGCAAGCAGATCTCTGAACTTAAGGCCAGCCTGACATAGAGCAAGTTTCAGGCAAAGAAAAGCTTAGGTCCAGGGGTGGTGGTACATGCATTTAATCCCAGCACTCAGAGGACAGACAGAGGCATGTAGATCTCCGAGTTCTAGTCAGTCAGTTTGAGTAGTTGGGAGTCAGTGGAGTGAAGGCAGTTCATGAGTCAGTTCTTAGGTCACTCAAGAGAGGAAGCAGTTTTACCAGGAGAGTTTTACAGAGACAGGTTGAAGACAGAACCAAGTAGACACAAGTGAAGACGGAACAAGTCAGAGAATAAGAAGGATCCAGAAGATTAGTACAGATTCTTAGAGTTAGTTTGAGTCCAAGCAGATCAATTTAGTCAGGAGCTGAGCAGCACCAATTTAAATCAGTCAGCTTGGAGAGGGGTTTGGGACAGAATCAAATAGAACCAGCCAGCCAGAGTTCAAAAAGAGCTAGGAATGGTGAGCTTATTCAGCAGTAAGGCTTGGAGACAATAATTACATCAGGCAAATAAAAGTTAGTTTTGTACTCTTCCCACAGAGTTTTGAGAACCCCACTTAAGAGGGGATGGAAAGATTGTAGGAGTCACAGGGAATGGAAGACACCAGGATATCATGGTCAACTCAGTAAATTAAGGAGGTCTCAATATGAGTTCACAGAGACTGACACAGCAAACATGGGATCTTTATGGGTCTTCACTGGGTTTTCTATGTATATGCTAATGGCTGTGAGCTTGGCATTTTTGTGCAACTCCTAACAGTGTAAGGAGGTGGATCTCTGACTCTTTTGTGTATTCTTGGCAATCTTTTCTTCCTATTGGGTTTCCTTTACCAGTCTTTATATGAGGGCATTTGCTTTGTCTTAGTTATCTTGTTTCGTTGTGTTTATTTTTGACTCTTTGAGGCTTTGTCTTTTCTGAAGGAAAATGATCTAGCCCCCTAGATCTATGAGAGAGGGGAAAGAAAAGAGTGTGTCTTAAATTTTACGAAAGACTGAGATTTTGAACAATCTTGGGTACTGTTGAAGATGATGAGCCTTTAGAAATAGGACAGGATGAATTTTGTTTAACAAGATAACTCTACACCTTTGAAGAAATATTGTAGAGTGCAACTATATAAAGTTGGAATTCAATTGTATTTTGATAGTTAACCATCATTGTCAACTTGAAAGATTCATAATTGATATAAAAGCACATCTCTGTTTGAGATGCTTACATTTTTCTTTCTATTGCTGTGATAAATACCATGAACAAAAACAACTTGGAGGAAGAGATGCTTTGTTTGATCTTACAACTCCCAAGTGACAATCTATCCCTGAGTGATGTAAGCATGAGAACCTAAGGTGAGAGCTTGGAGGCAGACATTGAAGCATGGGCCATGGAGAAATGATACTTACTGACTTGCTTCTCAAGGCTTACTTAGTTTTCCATTTCAAACAACACAGGACCACAAACCTAACAGTGGCAATGCAACAGTGAGCAGTGGCCTTTGATATCAACCATTAATCACAAAAGTCTGTAAACTTGCACAAAGGCAATCTGTGGCATCCTTTCCTCAATTTAGTTTGCCTCTTCCTATATTGACTGCAGCTTGTATCAAAGTGATAGAAAACTTACTAGCGCAGGGTCTATGAGAGTATCTCCCCAATGGTTAACTGAGGGAAGACCCATTTATTCAAGTGGGTGACATCCTCCGAATAGGCCTGAACCCAAATTGTGTAAGAAGAAAAAGTGAGCTCAGTAAAGGCATTCATCTTTCTCAGCTTCTTAATGTGGCTACAATGAGGCCATTCCCCTTCCCATTCCATCTACCATCCAATTTCTTTCTTCAGTTGACCTATGATAACTATTTTGTTTTACCTTTCCAGAAAGATTCAAACAAATTCCCTTGGGCCCTTCATGTTATTTGGCATCTTTGGGTCTGTGGATTATAGCATGGTTATCTTGTACTTGATAAATAATATCCACTTAGAAGTGAGTACATACCATGCATGTCCTTTTGCATCTGGGTTTCCTCACTCAAGGAATTTTCTAGTTCTATCCATTTGCCTGAGAAATTCATGATGATCTTGCTTTAAATGGCTGAGTAGCATTTCATTGTATAAATGAACCATATTTTCTTCATCCATTCTTCAGTTGAGGGACATCTGGTTTGTTTCCAGTTTCTAACTATTATGAATAAAGCTGCTATGTATATTGGAACAACTGTCTTTGTGGGATGGTGGAGAATCTTTTGGGTATATGCCCAGGAGTGGTATAACTGGGTCTTGAGGTAGAACTATTCACAGTTTTCTGAGAAACTGCCAAATTGATTTCCAAAGTGGTTGTACAAGTTTGCACTAGAACTATCATTGAATAAGTGTTCCCCTTGCTACACATCCTCATCAGTATATACTATCGATTGGGTTTTTGATCTTATCCATTCTGAAATGTGTAAGGTGGAGTCTCAGAGTCATTTTGATTTGCATTTCTCTGTTGACTAAAGACACTGAACATTTCTTTGAGTGTTTCTTGGCCAACTAAGATTCCTTTGTTGAGAATTCTCTACTTACCTCTGTACACCATTTTTAACTGGGTTATTTGGTTTTTTGATGTCTAACTTCTTGAAATCTTAAGATATTTTGGATATTAGGCTTTTGACAGATAATAGGGTTGGTTAAGATCTGTTCCTAATCTATAGGTTGTCATTTTGTTCAATTAAGAGTGTTCTTTGGCTTATAGAACATTTTCAGTTTCGTGAGGTTCTATTTATTAGTTGTCCACCTTTAACCCTGAGCCATTGATATTTTGAATAGGAATTTTTATCCTGTACATACGAATTCAAGGATATTCACCACTTTCTCTTCTGTTCAATTTAGTGTATCTGGTTTTACATTGAGGTATTTGATCCATATGGAGGTGAGCTTTGTGCAGGTTGATAAAAATGGATCTATTTGCATTCTTCTAAATTCAGACATCCAGTTAGACTAGCACCATTTGTTGAAGATGCTCTCCATTTTCTATTGTATATTTTGACTTCATTGTCAAAAATTAAGTATCCCTAGGTATGAGGATTTATTTCTCTTTTTTTTCACTTATTTTTTTAAAATTTAAACATTCCAGATTTTATTCCTCTCCCAGTACACCCTCTAAAACTTCCATATCCCATATGTCTTCCCCACTCGGTTGCCACAAGGATGTCTCCACCCCAACTCCCTATCCCACCAGACCTCTAAACTCCCTGGGACCTCCAGTCTCTTGAGGGTTAGGTGCATCTTCTCTGATTGAACCCTGGCAGTCCTCTGCTGTATATATATTGAGGGCCTCATATCAGCTGGTGTATGTATGCTGCCTAGTTGGTAGTCCAGTGTTTGAGAGATTTCTGGGGACCAGGTTAATTGAGCTCTCTCCCTCAGCTTCTTCTTCCAGCTTTTCGCTAATTCAGCCACAGGGGTCAGCTGCTTCTGTCCATTGGTTGTGTAAAAATATCTGTTTCTGACTCTTTCAACTGCTCGTTGGGTCTTTCAGAGGGCAGTCATGATAGGTCACTTTTTGTGAGAGCTTTGTAACCTCAGTAATATTGTCTGGCCTTGGGACCTCCCCTTGAGCTGGATCCCACTTTGGGCCTGTCACTAGACCTTCTTTTCCTCAGGCTACTTTCCATTTCCATCTCTGCAGTTCATTCAGACAGGAACAATTATGGATCAGAGTTTTGACTGTAGGATGACAGCCTCCTCTCTCACTTGATGTCCTGTCTTTCTGCAGAAGGTAGGCTCTAAAAGTTCCCTTTCCCTACTGCCTGCATTTCATCTAAGCTCTCTTCCTTTGAGTCCTGAGAATCTCTCACCTCCCATGTCTTTGGTGCTATCTGGAGGATCTCCCCAACCTACTACTTCTGGAGGTTGCCTGTTTCCATTCTTTCTGCTGGCCCTCAGGGCTTCAGTCCTTTTACCTCACCCAATACCAGATTAGGTTCCCCTCTTTCCCCTCCACCACATCCAATTTCCCTCCCTGGTCCATCCCTCCCCCTACCCCCTTGTGGTTGCTTTCTTCTCCCTCCCAAGTGGGACTGAGTGGTCCTTACTTGGGAATTTCAGCTTGTTGACCTTTTTGAGTTCTGTGGACTATATCTTGGGTACTTTTACTTTTTTGTTACTTCGCTCAGGATGATATATTTACGTTCCATCCATGTGTCTGCAAATTTCATGAAGTCACTGTTTTTAATAACTGATTAGTATTCCATTATGTAAATTAACCATATTTTCTGTATTCATTCTTTCATCCTGGGACATCTGGATTGTTTCCAGCTTCTGGCTATCACAGAACAAGTATGCTATGAACATAGTGGAACATGTACCCCTGTGGCATGGTGGGACATCTTTCGGGTATATTCCCGAGAGTGGCATAGCTGGATCTTCAGGTAGTTCTATTTCCACATTTTTGAGGAACCTACAGATTGATTTCCAGAGTGGTTGTACCCGTTTTCAAACCCACCAGAAGTGGAGGAGTATTCCTCTTTCTCCACATCCGTGCCAACATGTGTTGTCACCTGAGGTTCTGATCTTAGGCATTCTGATTGGTGTAAGGTGGAATCTCAAGGTCATTTTAATTTGCATTTCTCTGATCACTAAGGATTTTGAACATTTCTTTAGGTGCTTCTCAGCCATTAAAGATTCCTGTGTTATGAATTATCAGTTTTGTTCTATACCCCATTTTTTGATTAGGTTGTTTGGTATATTTTTTTGTTGTTGTTGTGTTTCGTTTTTTATTTTTATTTTTTCTATTGGTTATTTTCTTTATTTACATTTCAAATGTTGTCCTCTTTCTTGGTTAACCCCTAGAAATGTCCTATTCCATTGCGCCTCCCCCTGCTTCTTTGATGGTGCTCCCCCACCCACATACTCCCATGAGTTGTTTGGATTTTTGGTGGTTAGCTTCTTGAGTTCTTTATACATTTTGGATATTATTCCACCATTGGATGTTGGGTTAGTAAAGATTTTTTCACAATCTGAAGGTTGTCGATTTGTCTTATTGACTATGTCATTTGCCTTACAGAAGCTTTCCAGTTTCATAAGGTAGCATTTATCAATTCTTGATCTTGAGCCATTCTTGAACGTGAGACATTGGAGTTCTGTTTAAGAAATGCTCCTTATCAGTGACTGCATACCATGTGTGTTCTTTTGTGATTGGGTTACCTCACTAAGGATATTTTCCAGTTCTGATCATTTGCCTAGGGATATTAACCCAGAATCTCAAAATATCCAAGACACAATTCACATATCAAGAGATTTCCAAGAAGATGGAAGGAGAGACCCCTGGTCCTGGAAAGACTGGATGTAGGGGAATACCAGGACAGAGAAGAGAGAGAGGGTTGAATGGGGAACAGAGGGAGGGAAGGGAGCTTATGGGACTTTCAAGGAGGGAGGAAACAGGAAAGGGGAAATCATTTGGAATGTAAATAAAAAAACTTAGAAAATAAAAAAAAAAAAGAAATGCTCCCCCTCCCCAGTGCCATCATTGAAGGTTCTTTCTTACTTTTTCTTCTATTAGATTCAGTGTATCTGGTTTTATGTTGAAGTCCTTGATTCATTTGGACTTGAGCTTTGTGCAAGTTGACAAATATGGGTCTATTTTCATTTTTCTAAATACAGACAGCTAGTTAGACCTGCACCACTTATTGAAGATGTTTTCTTTTTTCCACTGTATATTTTTGGCTTTTTTGTCAAAGATCAAGTGTTTGTAATTGTGTGGTTTTACTTCTGGGTCTTCAATTCAATTCCATTGGTCGACATATCTGTCTTTGTATCAATAGCATACAGTTTTTATCACTATTGTTCTGTATTAAAGCTTTAGGACAGGGATGGTGATTTCCACAGTCGCTCTTTTATTGCTAAGAATTGTTTTCACTATTGTGGATTTTTTGCCTTTCCAGATGAATTTTAGAACTGTTCTTTTCATGTATTTGAAGAATTGTGTTGATATTTTAATGGGATTGCATTAAGTCTGTAGATTGCCTTTGGTAGGATGGTCACTTTTACTATACTAATTCTGCCAATCCATGAGCATGGGAGATCTCTCCATTTTCTGATCTTTGATTTCTTTCTTGAGAGACTTGAAGTTATTGTCATACAGGGCTTTCACTTTCTTGGATAGAGTTACCCCAAGATATTTTATATTATTTGTGTCTATTGTGAGGGAGTTGTCTAACCTCTCAGCCATATCTCTAGTCATATGGATTTATTTCTGTGTCTTCAATTATATTCCATTTATCAACCTGTCTGTTTCTAAACAGACATCATGCTGTTTTTATTACTATTGCTCTGAAGTACAGATTAAGGTCAGGGATAGTGATACCTCCAGAAGTTCTTTAATGGTTCAGGTTTATTTTAGCTATCCTGGATATTTTGGTTTTCCATATGAAGTAGATAATTGTTTGTCAATGTCTGTAAAGAATTGTGTTAAAATTTTAATGGGGATTGCACTGAACATGTAGATTGCTTTTGGTAAGATGACCATTTTCACTTCATTAATCCTACTAATCCATGAGCATGGGAGAGCTTTCTGTCTTCTAATATCTTCCTCAATTTCTTTCTTCAGAGTCTCAAAGTTATTGTCATACAAATATTTCACTTGCTTGGTTAGATTTAAACCAATATATTTTATATTATTTGTGGCTTTTGTGAAGGATATTTTCTCTCTAATTTCTTTCTCAGCCTGTTTATTTGTATAGATGATTTTTTGAGTTAATTTTATATCCATCAACATTGCTGAAGGTGTTTATCAGTTGTAGGAGTTCTCTGGTAGAATTTTTAGGGTCACTTATGTATACTATCAAATCATTTGCAAATAGTAATACTTTGACTTCTTTCTTTTCAATTTTTATCCACTTGTTCTCACTTAATTTCCTTATTGCTATGGCTAGAACTTCAAGTACTATTTGAAGAGATAGGAAAGAATGGGAAACCTTGTTTTGTCCCTGGTTTTGGTGCAATTGCTTTAAGGTGCAATTGCTTTGGTACAATTGCTCCATTTAATTTGATGTTGGCTATTGGCTTGTTACATTTATTGTGCTTAGCTATGTGTTTCTGCCCCTGATCTCTTCAAGACTTTTAACAATAGGGGTGCTGAATTTTGTCAAAGCCTTTTTCAGTAAGTAATGAGATGATCATACATTTTTTTTTTATTTTAGTCTGTTTATATGGTGGATTGAACCACCCTCTGCATCACTAGAATAAAGACAACTTGATCATGATTGATGATGTCTTTCATGTATTCTTGGATCCAGTTTACTAGTATCTTATTTAATATTTTGGCATCAATGTCCATAAAGGAAATTGGTCTGAAATTCTCTTTTTTTGTTGAGTTTTTGTGCAGTTAAGGTATCAGGGTGACTGGGACCTCATCAAATGAGCTTGGTAGTGTTCCTTCTGTTTATACTTGTGGAATAGTTTAAGGAGTATTGGCCTTCACTCTTTTTTGAAAGTCTGGTAGAAATTTATGCTAACTACATCTAGCCTGGGGCTTTCTTAGGTTGGAAGACATTTTATGAGTTCTTCTATTTTCTTGGGGCTTAAAGCACTAAACAGATGGTTTACCCAATCTTGACTTACAGTTGGTAAATGGCATCTGTCTAGAAATTCATCCATTTCATCTAGATTTTCCAATTTTGTTGAATAGAGATTTTGAAGCAAGATTTAATAATTCTCTGAATTTCCTGTATCTATTGTTATGCACCCCTTTTCACTTCTGAGCTTGTTAATTTGGATACTGTCTCTCTGCCTTTTAGTCAGATTCTCTAAAGCTTTCTCTATCATGATGATTTTCTCAGAGAATTAACCCTCGGTTTTGTGGATTTTTTGTGTGATTCTCTTTGTTTCCAATTGATTGATTTTTACCAGGTGTTTGATTATTTCCTGCTGTCTACTCCTGCTGGGTGTGTTTGTTCCTATTTTTTTCCTTGGGCCTTCAGGAGTACTTTTAATTCAGTAGTGTGAGAACACTCCTATTTCTTTATGAGGGCATTTAGTTCTTTGAACTTTCCTCTTATCACTGCTTTCATAGTGTCTCATAGGTTTGGGGTATGCTTTACCCTCATTTTCATTGAATTATAGAATTCTTTAATTTCTTCATTTCTTTTATGGCCCAGTGATCACTGACTGTGTAGAGAGTTGTTTTGTTTCCATGAATATGTAGGTTTCTGTTGTAGTTGATGTGTAGCTTTAATCCTTGTTGATCTGATAAGATGCATGGGATTATTTCAATTGTCTTGTATCTGCTGAGGCTTGCATTGTGACCAGTTACATGGTCAATCTTGTAGCAGGTTCTCTGAGGTGCTGAGAAGAAGGCATATTCATTTTTGTGTGTGTGAAATGTTCTATAGATATCTGTTCTGTCCATTTAAATCATACCCTCTGTTAGTTTCATTATTTCTGTTTCATTTTTGTCTCAATGACCTGTTCATTGGGGAGAATGGGAAAATGAAGTCTGCCACTATTAATGTGTGCAGTTTAAGGTGTGATTTAGGCTATAGTAATGTTTCTTTTATGAATGTAGGTGCCGTTGCATTTGGAGCATAGATACTCAGAATTGAAATGTTCTCTAGATGGATTTTTGCTTTGATGAGCATGAAGTGTTCTTCTCTCTCTCTTTTGATTATTTTCAGTTGAACATCTATTTTATTGGGCAATTGAATAGCTGTTTCAGCTTCCTTTTTGTGTCTGTTTGTTTGGAAAACCTGTCTCTAGAGTTTTATTATGAGATAATATCTATGTTTGTTGCTGACATGTGTTTCTTGTGTAGAGTAGAATGATGGATTCTGTTTATGCTTCCATTCTATTAGCCTGTATATGAGAGAATTAAGCCCATTGATGTTGAAAAATATTAATGATCAATGATTGTTGCTCTGTGCTACTTTGCACGAGCGTGTGTGTGTGTGTGTGTGTGTGTGTGTGTGTGTGTGTTTCTCTTCTGTTAGTTTTAATACTATGAAAGTATTTATTTCTTGTGTTTTCTTAAGTATAGTTTGCCTCATTTGATTGGACCATTTTATTTGTGTAGGGCTAGGTTAATGTAGTGTAGGGCTGGGTTAGTCGAAATGTATTATTTAAATTTGGTTTTGTTACAGAATATCTTGATTTCTCTATCTATGGTGTCAAAAGCTTTGCTGTGTATAGTAATATGGGCTTATATCTGTGATATCTTGGGATCTGAAAGACCTCTCCCCAGGACCCCCTAGTTTTGATAGTTTCAGTTGAGAAGTTGGGTACAATTCTGATAGGTCTGCATTTATATGTTACTTGGTCTTTTCTCCTTGATGCTTTTCAAATTCTTTCTTTGTTCCATATATTTTGTATTGTGATTATCATCCGGCAGGAGGATTTTCTTTTCCAGCCTAATTTGTTTGGTGCTCTGTTAACTTCTTTTACATGTATAGGCATCTCTTTCTTTAGGTTGCAGAGAATTTCTTCTATGATGTTTTTGAAGATGTTGTCTGGGACCTTGAGCTGGGAATCTTATCCTTCTACTGATCTTACTATTCTTAGGTTTGGTCTTTCATATTGTCCCAAACTCCCTGAATGTTTTATGCCATGAGCTTTTTTTTTTGCCCTCAGTCACTGCTCTATATTTTGTCACTGTATCTCCTCCTGTGGGTATTTTGTATCCCCTTCTAAGAAGGACCAGAGTATCCATACTTTATTCTTCCTTCTTCTTGAGCTTCATTTGGTTTATGAATTGAATCTTGGGTATTCCAGGCTTCTGGGTTAATATCCATTTACCATTGAGTGCATGCCATGCATGTTCTATTGTGATTGGGTTACCTCACTCAGGATATTTTCTAGTTCTACCCATTTGCTTAAGAATTTCATAAATTTATTGTTTTTAATAGCTGAGTAGTATTCCATTGTGTAAATGTACCCCATTTTCTGTATCCTTTCCTCTGTTGAGGGATATTTGGGTTTTTTCCAGCTATAATAGCTTCTGGCTATTATAAATAAGGCTGCTAGGTACATAGTGGAGCATGTGTCCTTATGACAAATACTGAGGAGGACACTCTCAGCCAACCATTCAGCTGAGCACAGGGTCCCCAATGGAGGAGATAGAGAAAGGACCCAAGGAGTTGAAGAGGTTTGCAGCCTTGCAGGAAGAACAACAATATGAACCACCCAGTACCCCCAGAGCTCCCATAGACTAAACCATGAACCAAAGAGTACACATAGAGGGACCCATGACTCCAGATGCATATGCAGCAGAGGATGGACTTGTTGGACATCAAAGGGAGGAGAGAATCTTGGACCTGAGAAGTCTAAATGCCTCAGTATAAGGGAATTCCAGGACAGGGAAGTGGGAGTGGGTAGAATGTTGAGAAGGAGGAGTGGGGATGGGTTAGAGGATTTTCAGTTGGGGGAGAACCAGGATACGGGACAACATTTGAACTGTAAATAAAGAATTTAAAAAAGTTTCTGTAAGGCAAAAGACACTGTCCAAAAGACAAAGCGGCAACCAACTAACTGGGAAATGATCTTTACCAACCCTACATCCGACAGAGGGCTAATATCCAATATATACAAAGAACTCAAGAAGTTAAACTCCAGAGAGGCAAGTAACCATATTAAAAAATGGGGTACAGAGCTAAACAAAGAGTTATCACCTAAAGAATATCTAATGGCTGAGAAGCACCTAAAGAGATGTTCATCATCCTTAGTCATTAGGGAAATGCAAATCAAAACAACCCTGAGATTCCATCTCACACCAGTCAGAATGGCTAAGATCAAAAACACAGGAGACAGCAGTTGTTGGTGAGGATGTGGAGAAAGAGGAACAGTCCTCCACTGCTAGTGGGATTGCAAGCTGATACAACCACTCTGGAAAGCAGTCTGGCGGTTCCTCAGAAAACTGGGCATGACACTCCCGGAGGATCCAGCTCTACCACTCCTGGGCATATACCCAGAGGCTTTACCTGCATGCAATAAGGACACATGCTCCACTATGTTCATAGCAGCCTTATTTATAATAGCCAGAAGCTGGAAAGAACCCAGATGTCCCTCAACGGAGGAATGGATTCAGAAGATGTGGTATATTTACACAGTGGAATACTACTCTGCAATTAAAAACAATGAACTCACAAAATTCCTAGGCAAATGGTCAGAACTGGAAAATATCATCCTTAGTGAGGTAACCCAATCACAAAAGAACACACATGGTATGCAGTCACTGATAAGGGGATATTAACCCAGAATCTCGGAATACCCTAGACACAATTTGCATATCAACACATTTCCAAGAAGATGGAAGGAGAGACCCCTGGTCCTGGAAAGATTGGATGTAGTGGAATGCCAGGACAGAGAAGCGAGAGGGGGTTGAATGGGAAAAAGAGGGAGGGAAGTGGGCTTATGGGACTTTCGGGGGGGGGAGGACTCAGGAAAGGGAAATGATTTGGAATGTAATAAAGAAACTTAGAAAATAAAAACAAAGAATTTATCTAATAAAAAAATAAAAATCTATGATAATGACAAAAAAAAGCAATGGACTCATCTCAATTCTGTAATTCAGTGCAGTGAAGTGTTTCATCTAAAATTAACATTCCATTTGCTTCAAATTATATACATTTTATATTCTTTACATGTGAATATATGTCCAGTGTGTTTTGACTTGACAGTATGGACATTTTAAAAAGAATATTACATTGGTCTATGTGCATGCAGAAGAATCCAGGGGCCAGAAAAAGGTATCAAGTCCCAGGAACTGGAATTATAGGCATTGTGAGCTGATACTTGGGTACTGGAATATGAAACAAATTTAGCTGCAAGAGCTGTATATACTTATCCAATGAGACATCTTTCTATCGCGTATGTGGATAGTTTTACACAAGCCATTTAAATATATTAGATAATTTAAATAATTTTTCTTCATCACATTCCCCAAGAAACTTGATATTATCAAATTCTATCACATATTCATGTACATCATATTACAACACTTAAGAATTTGAATTTTTATTTATGAGGCACTGATTCTTGTTCAAATTCTATAGAGAATGTCAAATTTACATTTAGTACAAAATTTTTTAGTTCAGGCTGAGACTGGAAGGAATAGCTTTTATTTTCTGAACAACAGGTTTAAAGCCATTCTTCTTTCAAACCATTCATAGTCCTGTATACTTTTCCATGTGTGTAATAATGATCATGTTTTAGCTCCTCACATGTTACAAATTGGCCTGATGCCTTCCCCTTGCCTAACCCCACTAGAAGTGATCAATTATAAAGAATTACACTTCAGCACCCTTAACACAATTTCTAATAATTCTCTTCAATGTTCTTCTTTCTAGGCTGTTACTTTATTGTTGTTGTTGATATCCATTAGCCATGTGACCACACTTCTCTAGTAATGCGAGTGCCCAGTGTTTCCTCCAAGGGCTATGGTAGTTTCTATGGCCTGTGCTGAAGCAGAGGGACATGCTGATGTCTGTAGTCAGTACTGCCATGTGAGACCATAGTAAGGTTTATCTGTGTTCCTGTTGACTCTAAGAGGCAAGAAAGTTACTTTTGCAGTGGTATCAATGACTGCATACTCATAATTGAGAAAGAGGGACATAGAAGACATCTGTGATAACCCATAATATGCCCTGGTGACAGCACAGGCTAAGGATATCAACAGGCCTATAGGCAGCAGCACACACTTTGGATATCCACATGACCTTTGGTGGTAACATCATGGGCTAGGAACATCAATATAGACCTTTCTTAATGCTCTTAGAGACAGTGAAAATTAATCTAGACAGAAAGCCATCAAAAAGAACTCTTTAAAACTATGATAAGTGTGCTGAAGTGTAGCTCTCCAGAATTCATGGCTTCTGATGGGAGTGGAGATAGGGGTGGGTGTCGAAGAACTTAGTTTTCTTTAAGGGGTTAGCCACTGAGAGTTTGACCATGCTCCAGCAAATATATGGGCAACACGAATTGAACTTGTTTGTGTTTGTTGATTTGTTTTGTTTTCTGAATTGATTTCGTTTTTTAATTTTTTTTATTCATTTATGAACATGTCAAATGTGACTCCCCCTATTAGTCCCCCTCCCAGACTTCCTCACCTGTTTCCCCTCCCTTCTGCCTCTGAGAGAACAACCACAACCCTCCTTGCATCCCCTCATTCTGGTGCGTCAAGTCTCTGCAGGGTCGGACCCAGCCTCCCTCTACCTCTGACATCAAACAGGGTAATCATCTGTTACCTGTGTGTGTGTGTGTGTGTGTGTGTGTGTGTGTGTGTGTGTGTGTGTGTTTGTGTTTCAGGGGAAAGAGCTAAGATCTGCCCGTTTTTGCATTTTGCTCAGACTCTAGGAGTTTCCAGAGGTCTGAGTTACTTGGTATTGTTTTTCATGTGGGGTTGCCATTTCCTTGAGGGTCTTTAATCCTTCTCCTAACTATTTCACAGCAGTGCCAGACCTCTGTTCAATATTTCTCTTGGTATCTGGATCAGTCTCTGCTTGTCAGAGACTCTCAGAGGGCTGATATGCTAGACTTCTGTCTGCAAGCACAACATAGCATCATTAATAGTGCGAGGATTTAGCCACTGCACATGGGTTGGTTCTCAAAATGGGCCCACCACTGGTTGGCCATTACTTCAGTCACTGTTCTATCTTTGCCCTGCATTTCTTTTAGACAGGATCAATTTAGGGTTAAAAGTTTTGTAGGTGTGTTGGTGTTCTTATCACTCCACTGTGGATCTTGTCTGGCTACTGGGGATGGTCTCTTCAGGCTCCATATCCAAACTACTGGGCATGTCTTCTAAGGTCACCTGCTTGAATCCTAGAAGCCTCCCTCATCCTGGGTCTCTGGAACTTTTCAGAGAATTCCCCCTTCCCAACTACAAGCAGATGCATATTTCTTAACATTCTTCTGGTCCTGTGGGACTCCTTCCTGTTTTATCTCATGCCTTACTCTCTCTACTATTCCCTTTAACCTCCCCTTACCCACCCAGGTCCCTACTGCCCTGTGCCTCTCATGACTATTTTGTTCCTACTTCTAAGTGGGAGTCAAGCATGCCCACTTGGGCCTTCCTACTTGTTTAATTTCCTTGAGTTTGTGTGTTTGCTTCATGAATATTCTATATTTTATGGCTAATATCATTTTATCAGTGATACATACCATACATGTCCTTTTGGGACTGGGTTACCTCACTCAGGATGATATTTTCTAGTTCCATCTTTTTACCTAAAAAATTCATGGTATCCTTGTTTTCAAATAGCTGAATAGTATTTCATTGCATAAATGAACCACATTTTCTGTATTCTCAGTAGTATAGCTGAATCTTCAGGTAAAACTATTTCCAGTATTCCAAGAAACCTTGAAGAAACAAAACATACTAGCCTCTCTAATATTTAATAAAATGACATATCTGAAAGTAATCAAAAAAGACATGGAAGGACATTTCATACTCATAACAGGAAAAATCCACCAAGAGGGCATCTCAATTCTGAACATCTATGCCCCAAATGCAAGGGCACCCACATTCATAAAAGAAATATTACTAAAGCTTAAACACATATCAAACCCACAATTCCCACACATTAATAGTGGGAAATGACAACATCCCACCCCACCAATGTATAACAGGTCATTAAGACAGAAACTAAACAGAGAAACAACAAGTCTAATAGAGGTTATGATTCAAATGGACAGAACAGATATCTATAGAACATTTCACTCAAACACAAAAGAATATTCCTTCTTCCCAGCATGTCACGGAACCTTCTTCAAAATTTGCCATAAAATTAGTCACAAAACAAACCTCAACAGACACAAGAAGATTGAAATAACACTGTGCATCTTATCAGATCACCATGGATTAAATTTGAACTTCAATAACAGAAACAAGAGAAACAACAGAAAGCCTACATATTCCTGGAAACTGAAAAACACTCTACTTAAAATGATCATGGGTCAGGGAAGAAATAAAGAAAGAATTTTTTTTATTTTAAATGAGCCATGTTGCTGTGAACAGCACATGTTACCACCAAGGTCCATCTCTGGGTCCATGGCCCTTCTGCTGGGGGTCCTTGTTGATGTCCATAGCGCATGTTACCAGCTCAGACCATGTGGCTATCTGTGGTCTTCGCTGCCACCTAAGGCAATATTGATGTCTGAGTCTGTAGTAGGACATAAACATGCCAGCTTAAAAATATTTTTATTTATTCTTCCTTCATACTATACATCCTGGCTAAGCCATTAAAATCTAGGCTCACAACCAAAAATATATTTGTCATTCATGTGAAGTTAAGAGAAGTAAAAGAAAAAAAAGAATAGATTAAGTTTTACTCTCTCCATCAGTATTATAGTTTTCTTCTATAAAATATTAACATGGAACCAAACATATTTTTCTAGAATATATTACATGTTTCTATTTTATTTCAGTTTTATTCCACATATCAAAGTAAAGTTATGAAATAAGTCAAGTACAGACCAAGAGGTACTAACGGAGACTTCATTTGAAGGTTCTTTATCTTGGGAACACATTCTTTCATTTATCTGTTGTGGCTCGCTCCCAGTCCTCCAATGTCTCTAACACACATTCTGTCAGGTTTTATAATCATACTCTATGAAAGAAGGTGGATATACTTATTTCATCTTACCGAAACAATTTTCTATAAAGAAAATTAACTTTTTGCAAAATAATTTGGCATATTTATAGCTATTCAATATTGACTTCCTCAGTTATCTATTTCTTTTTTTTTTTTTTTTTTTTTTTAATTTAATTTTATTTTATTTTTTTAATTTACATTCCAAATCACTTCCCCTTTCCCGTTTCCTCCCTCCCCGAAAGTCCCATAAGCCCCCTTCCCTCCCTCTTTTCTCCGTTCAACCCCCTCTCATTACTCTGTCCTGGCGTTCCCCTACATCCAGTCTTTCCAGGACCAGGGGTCTCTCCTTCCATCTTTTTAGAAATCTATTGATATGCTGATTGTGTCTAGGGTATTCTGAGATTCTGGGTCAATATCCCCTTATCAGTGACTTCATACCATGTGTGATCTTTTGTGATTGGGTTACCTCACTAAGGATGATATTTTCAAGTTCTGACCATTTGCCTAGGAATTTCGTGAATTCATTGTTTTTAATTGCAGAGTAGTATTCCATTGTGTAAATATACCACATCTTCTGAATCCATTCCTCCGTTGAGGGACATCTGGGTTCTTTCCAGCTTCTGGCTATTATAAATAAGGCTGCTATGAATATAGTGGAGCATGTGTCCTTATTGCATGCAGGTAAAGTCTCTGGGTATATGCCCAGGAGTGGTATAGCCGGATCCTCCGGAAGTGTCATGCCCAGTTTTCTGAGGAGCCGCCAGACTGCTTTCCAGAGTGGTTGTACCAGCCTGCAATTCCACCAGCAGTGGAGGAGTGTTCCTCTTTCTCCACATCCTCGCCAACAACTGCTGTCTCCTGTGTTTTTGATCTTAGCCATCCTGACTGGTGTGAGATGGAATCTCAGGGTTGTTTTGATTTGCATTTCCCTAATGACTAAGGATGATGAACATCTCTTTAGGTGCTTCTCAGCCATTAGATATTCTTCAGGTGAGAACTCTTTGTGGAGCTCTGTACCCCATTTTTTAATAGGGTTACTTGCCTCTCTGGAGTTTAACTTCTTGAGTTCTTTGTATATCTTGGATATTAGCCCTCTGTCGGATGTAAGGTTGGTAAAGATCATTTCCCAGTTATCTATTTCTTATAGGTTGTTTTGTTTTTCAGATTCTCAGATATCAATTTATTAGTCAGACATATGAAAATGAAAAGCTTTGTACCCCATTTTTTAGTAGGGTTACTTGCCTCTCTGGAGTTTAACTTCTAGAGTTCTTTGTATATATTGGATATTAGGCCTCTGTCAGATGTAGGGTTGGTAAAGATCATTTCCCAATTAGTTGGTTGCGACTTTGTCTTTTTGACAGTGTCTTTTGCCTTGCAAAAACTTTGTAATTTAATGAGGTCCCATTTGTCAATTCTTGATCTTAGAGCATAAGCTATTGGAGTTCTTCTTTTTATTTTATTTTATTTTATTTTCTAAGTTTTTTTTTATTTACACTCAAACTCATTTCGCCTTTCCCATTTCCTCCCCCCCGAAAGTCCCATAAGCCCACTTCCCTCCCTCTTTTCCCCATTCAACCCCCTCTCGCTTCTCTGTCCTGGCATTCCACTACATCCAGTCTTTCCAGGACCAGGGGTCTCTCCTTCCATCTTCTTGGAAATCTATTGATATGCGAATTGTGTCTAGGGTATTCCGAGATTCTGAGTTAATATTCCCTTATCAGTGACTGCATACCCTGTGTGTTCTTTTGTGATTGGGTTACCTCACTAAGGATGATATTTTCCAGTTCTGACTATTTGCCTAGGAATTTCATGAATTCATTGTTTTTAATTGCAGAGTAGTATTCCATTGTGTAAATATACCACATCTTCTGAATCCATTCCTCCGTTGAGGGACATCTGGGTTCTTTCCAGCTTCTGGCTATTATAAATAAGGCTGCTATGAACATAGTGGAGCATGTGTCCTTATTGCAAGCATATAAAGCCTCTGGGTATATGCCCAGGAGTGGTATAGCTGGATCCTCCGGGAGTGTCATGCCCAGTTTTCTGAGGAACCGCCAGACTGCTTTCCAGAGTGGTTGTACCAGCTTGCAATTCCACCAGCAGTGGAGGAGTGTTCCTCTTTCTCCACATCCTCGCCAACAACTGCTGTCTCCTGTGTTTTTGATCTTAGCCATTGTGACTGGTGTGAGATGGAATCTCAGGGTTGTTTTGATTTGCATTTCCCTAATGACTAAGGATGATGAACATCTCTTTAGGTGCTTCTTAGCCATTAGATATTCTTCAGGTGAGAACTCTTTGTTTAGCTCTGTACCCCATTTTTTAATAGGGTTACTTGCCTCTCTGGAGTTTAACTTCTTGAGCTCTTTGTATATATTGGATATTCGCCCTCTGTCGGATGTAGGGTTGGTAAAGATCATTTCCCAGTTAGTTGGTTGCCGCTTCGTCTTTTTGACAGTGTCTTTTGCCTTGCAAAAACTTTGTAATTTAATGTGTTCCCATTTGTCACTTCTTGATCTTAGAGCATCAGCTATTGAAGTTCTGTTCAGGAAATTCTCCCCTGTGCCCATATGTTCAAGGTTCTTCCCTAGTTTCCTTTCTATTAGTTTCAGTGTGTCTGGTTTTATGTGGAGCTCCTTGATCCACTTGGAATTGAGCTTAGTGCAAGGAGATAAGAATGGGTCAATTTGCATTCTTCTGCATGTTGACCTCCAGTTGAGCCAGCACCATTTGTTGAAAAGGCTATCTTTTTTCCACTGTATGGTTTTAGCTCCTTTGTCAAAGATCAAGTGACCATAGGAGTGTGGATTAATTTCTGGGTCTTCAATTCTGTTCCATTGATCTACATGCCTGTCACTGTACCAATACCATGCAGTTTTTAACACTATTGCTCTGTAGTACAGCTTGAGAACCGGGATATTGATTCCCCCAGAGGTTCTTTTACTCTTGAGAATAGTTTTAGCTATCCTGGGTATTCTGTTATTCCAGATGAATTTTTGAATTGCTCTTTCTAACTCTATGAAGAATTGAGTTGGGATTTTGATGGGGATTGCATTGAATCTGTATATTGCTTTTGGTAAGATGCTCATTTTTACTATATTAATCCTGCCAATCCAAGAGCATGGCAGATTTTTCCATCTTCTGAGGTCTTCTTCAATTTCTTTCTTCAGAGACTTGAAGTTCTTGTCATACAGATCTTTCACTTGTTTGGTTAAAGTCACGCCAAGATACTTTATATGGTTTGTGGCTATCGTGAAGGGTATTATTTCTCTTACTTCTTTCTCAGCCTGCTTATCCTTTGAGTATAGGAAGGCTACTGACTTGCTTGAGTTGATTTTATATCCGAGGTACACAGCCAAACAAAGAGTTCTCACCTGAAGAATATCTAATGGCTGAGAAGCACCTAAAGAGATGTTCAACATCCTTAGTCATTAGGGAAATGCAAATCAAAACAACCCTGAGATTCCATCTCACACCAGTCAGAATGGTTAAGATCAAAAACACAAGAGACAGCAGTTGTTGGCTAGGATGTGGAGAAAGAAGAACACTCCTCCACTGCTGGTGGGATTGCAAGCTGGTACAATCACTCTGGAAAGCAGTCTGGCGGTTCCTCAGAAAACTGGGCATGACACTCCCAGAGGATCCAGCTATATCACTCCTGGACATATACCCAGAGGCTTTACCTGCATGCAATAAGGACACATGCTCCACTATGTTCATAGCAGCCTTATTTATAATAGCCAGAAGCTGGAAAGAACCCAAATGTCCCTCAACGGAGGAATGGATTCAGAAGATGTGGTATATTTACACAATGGAATACTACTCTGCAATTAAAAACAATGAATTCATGAAATTCCTAGGCAAATGGTCAGAACTTGAGTATATCATCCTTAGTGAGGTAACCCAATCACAAAAGACCACACATGGTATGCAGTCACTGATAAGGGGATATTTAACCCAGAATCTAGGAATACCCTAGACACAATTTGCATATCAATAGATTTCTAAGAAGATGGAAGGAGAGACCCCTGGTCTTGGAAAGACTGGATGTAGGGGAATGCCAGGACAGAGAAGCGAGAGGGGGTTGAATGGGGAAAAGAGGGAGGGAAGGGAGCTTATGAATCTTTCGGGGTGGTTGGAAACGGGAAAGGGGAAATGATTTTAAATGTTAATAAAAATAAACTTAGAAAATAAAATTTAAAAAAAAGAAAATGAAAAGCTTTAATATTTTAAGAGAGACTAATCTAACACTATATATATAATGCAAGTCACCTATATGGAATTGAATAGACTTTGGTGCTTTTATAAGATTCTAAATCCATTAAACCAAGGTGGAAAATTATTTTTCTCATATAGAATATTCATTTTATATTACTACATTTTCAACATTTGCTTAATATAAACATATATCAATTACTTTTATTCTAATTGAAAATAAATATATATAACATTTATAATGTAAAATTAGCTTAGAAACTATAAATTCTGCAATGTTCTGAAAATATCAATTTTAATACTATGGCAATAAAAAGTAATTTCTGTTCAACTTAAAAGTTAAAACTACATGCATTTACTACAAAAGAAACAACTCTAATTAACCATTTGCATTGTAGTCAGAAACATGCATCTCATCTTAATATCCAGGCATGCTACACATTAGAACAAGGTCAATGATTCACACACATGGATATTTTTCTAGATGATTGTTTGTTGTTTGAATACATATCAAATAGTCACTGATCTAATGTCATTTTGTTTTGCATGAACGCTGCAGTATTGCTACATATGGTACACATTTCAATTCATCATTCAAGAATATAACTATTCTAAAATAAAATAAAAATATTATTTTCAATGAAAGAAATAAAATTTGGAGAGATGGTTCACCAGACAAGAGCATGTACTGCTTTTGTAGAGGACCTGAAAGAGGATCTTTTACAGAAGCCACATCTGGTAGCTCACAGTGACAGAGCAGACACTTCTAGCCTCCTTGGGCACCTAGAGTTAAGTGAACTCTTTTCCACCTCCATTTACACATATCTTTTAAATAATATTTTTAAGATGATAGCCTTGAAAAGCACATCTTATTTTCTGGCTTTGCAAACATTTATTTTATTTTACTTTTCATTGAAAAAGGAAGTAAAAACATTTTAGGATAAAATTAAAGATTTACATGGAAAATATTTCTGGCAAGATTGAAGAAGCATATAGAAAAAAACCACTAAGATTGACTATTTTCATCGAAAATTAAAGAGTAAAATGGTAGGCATAAAAAACATTGCTAAATTAATTGAAAAGGAAGTAGAACTATTATATGATAGAATTGAAAATTTACATGGGAAATATTTCTAATAAAATTGTAGAAAAATATAAAATAACTTTAAAATTGAAGATTATCATGGAAAATTACAGATAAGATGGTAGGTATAAAAATATTTCTAAGTTGATTGAAAGCAAGAATATTAAGAGAATTTCCTTCCTCATGTTGGCATTTTCCATCTATTATCCTTTGTAGGGCTGGATTTGTGGAAAGATATTGTGTAAATTTGGTTTTATCATGGAATATCTTGGTTTCTAAATCTATGGTAATTGAGAGTTTTGCAGGGTATAGTAGTTTGGGTTGACATTTGTGTTCTCTTAGGGTCTGTATAAGATATGCCCAGGATCTTCTGGCTTTCGTAGTCTCAGGTGAGAAGTCTGGTGTAATTCTGATAGGCTTGCCTTTATAGGTTACTTGACCTTTTTCTCTTACTGCTTTTAATATTCTTTCTTTGTTTAGTGCATTTGGTGTTTTGATTATTTTGTGCAGGGAGGACTTTCTGGTCTGGTCTAGTCTTTTTCGAGTTCTATAGGCTTCTTGTATAGTCAATCTTAACGGGTTTTTCTATATATTTCTTCAATTTTATCAGAGATATTTTCCATGTATATTTACACAATGAAATATTACTCAGCAATTAGAAACAATGAATTCATGAAATTCTTAGGTAAATGGGGAACAGGAGGAGGGAAGAGGGCTTATGGGACTTTCGTGGAGGGGGGGAACTGGGAAAGGGGAAATCATTTGAAATGTAAATAAAGAATATAGAAAATAAAAATAAAAATTAAAAAAAGAGAATATTTAGAGATATTTTTAATGAGTGTAAATGAAATGGTCCTTGGTGGGTACTATCTTTTCAGCTAAGAGAACACAAATCTGGAAGCTACAGTAGCTTTCAGAAGTGATAATGAGTATCTGTTGCCTTATTATGTTTGGCAGGGATTGAACTCCTGTCATTAGACACTTCCTTGTCACTATCATTTCATTGAAAATTTTATTGTTTGAAATGATAAAAAAGTGACAGAGTACCAATCAGACTCCACTTAACTGCATTATATTTGCAAGAATCCTCTACTCAGTTAGATAGATAGAAGTTGAAAATGCTACATAGAAATAGTTTGTTTGCCTTTATGTACCCCCTTTTGTTGACTTACATTAACATCTCTATTTCACGGTCTGTTATTTTTATCAGTTATCCCTTAAGGGATCTTCTTTAAATATGAATTTAAACATTGAATGTTAACATTATCCATGCTTACTGGATGTATTTTTTGTCTTTTTACTTGTACAGACTGGGACAGCTATTGACCTAAATTTTGAGATTGTTATAACATATGTGATATTTAATTTTATGTTCTCCTATACCATATATTTAATGGTTAAATTGATGTTCTTAAATCAGATTTCATATGGATATTCTAGGAAGATCTAACTTTCTAAGCCTACAAACTTGAGAAGGCCAGCAATAATTTGTAAATCTCACCTACATTGCCACAAAACAGAAAACTGTCTTCAAAGGTGTAATTACCTCTATATCTCTGTTCTTCAGTCACTCATCTTTGTAGCAGAATTTTCTCCTAATTAATTTAAATATTAATACAACAATAAGCCTGTGATTAGAAGAAGAGTGAGGCAGAGCTAAGAGTTTCAGAGACAGGACAGGGAACAGGGAGAAGAAGAAGGAAGAAAGATGGAGGAAGAGGAAGATGATCCAGATTCTGTGTGGCACTAAATAGCCACAGGTAACTATGGATATCATAAAAGGATAGAATAATTGGAATAACTTGTCTAATCTAGGTGGACTGCTTGTATCATTATGAATTTGGCTCTGAAATTATTGTATGGGCATCTTGTGAATTGAGAATTTATTGATATATAAATCTGGCTGATTAATTATAAACTTCTAGAGTTTTGATTTAGTGGGTTAAGGGGATTTGTGACAACTGACCATAGGGTCAGAAGGCTGAGAAGGTAGAAGCAACTCTGAGGCAGGTGAACTGGAGCTGGGAAGACTGCTGCCTTGGGGCTAGCCTAGATGTGGTGAGACTGCTGGGGCAGAGAGTAGCTGGGTATAGCACCAGATGGTGCCATTATTTTTTTTAATATTTCTAGCAACACATCTTAACTTCAATATTATTTCCAAAACATTTGTATTTATAAACATAAAAAGAATACTTTGTCAAGAGAATTCATATTGTTAGGTATATTGAATGTTATTTGTGAAACACAAGAGTACCACATTGTATCCTACCTCTCCTC